>OZ014458.1:21020-106682 GCA_963966035.1 Acleris laterana | reverse complement strand
CCGCCGCCTCCTGCCTACATTTGTATACATTGCTTTATCTTTCTTAGCTGCGTACGAATTAGAGGCGGTCTCTGGACGAGGCGCATTCGGCTCGCCTATTTTGTCCATCCATAGGTGGATACCTATTTCCATTCGTTCGTCCCTTGCATGCCTGCACGAGCATGACATCGTCAGCCAGAGTAGGTTTTATGTCTATGTTTACATCCACTACAAACAATTTAAGACGTCATCATACAACGTTAAATAGAAAAAAATGTTTACACTTGTTGTGTTTCTAGATAGTTTTTGCATTTGTAGTGACAGCGTCGAAGCCCTGCACTGAGCATGGTCCGACATGCTCTTGCCCGGTCTTTTTTCATCTAGTTTATAATACTAATGATGATAAAAGTCGCGAGCACGTGGCCTCGCCACTCGCCACACAAACCAGTACGTAGGCTGTACAGTCCGAATTCGTGCACGCCTTAAAATATAGTGTTGATGAATGTAATTGTTCGAGCAGTGTCCCGCTCGGCGCGCGGGGCCGGCGCGCGCGGGGGCGTGGGCTCGCGGTGCGCGTGGGCAGCAGCTACTTCGACGGCGCCGGCGAGCTCATCCCGGTGCTGGAGGTCTACCGCCACCCCGCGTTCGACCCCGACAGCCTCGCGCACAACCTGGCCATCATGAGGCTGCACAGACTGATCATGTTTCAGAAATGGAATAATAAAATAAAGAAAATATACATCGATAAAAACGCAAGGGGCCGATTTTTTAACAGCGATAGCGTGACCATCGTGGGGTGGGGTGCGAAGACCGTGAGTATGTTCACATTATATTCGAATATGGGTCGATTTTTAACTCCCATGTACACGTATCTGACTGTATAATTTAGCTTTCTCAGTTGCTTTTGCATAAAACGTATAGAGAGGAAAAAATATGTAAAATAAGAGACGTTAAAAACGAACTAAGTGCGAGTCGGACTCGCGCACGAAGGGTTCCGTGCTCTCTGGCATAAAACGGTTAAAAAATCACGTTTGTTGTTTGAGAGCTTTAATATTTTTTACTTTGATTTCATGATTTATTTTTGAAGTAGTATACAACTAAATATTCTGCGATAATTTCAAGCGTCTACCTGTTGCCACTATTAATATCGAGAAAAAAACGGCAAAAAATCACGTTTGTTGTACGGGAGTCCACTTCAATATTTACTGACGGATGACAGTCAATTCTTAGTAATAGGGTACCCTTTGGGTACGTTAAATGGCAAGCTTTTAAACCCGACTACATTTATTGATAATGTCGTCTATACATTAAATCACGTAAAATCCAGTCATTAATTATACTACCTAGTGACCTCGTGCCAGCATCATTTATCAAAATCATTTGACCCGTTGAGTAGTTACGAAGGGACTTAGAAACGGACAGTCATACATACATACCTATACATACAGGTCAAGCACTTATCCCTCCTTTTGGGCATCGATGCAGGCGGGTAAAAAGACGGGAGTGATGTGCGTCAGCGTGTGTTTATTTCTAGCAACATGGAAGTACTTTACTGTATAGAACGGGGAAAAGGCCGTTGCGGGACGAGTTTGGCGACTATGATGTTTGGGGTGGGGTGCGGTTTTGTGTTTAATATTATTAACAACTGTGTTATATTTTCTCGCGTTTTTAAAGAAAAGGACTATACAAACCTCGGCCCGGAAGGGTGGCGGCTGGACTTGTATAATAGCGCGGCCGAGACGCAGTCAATTTATAACTCATCCCGCAACGGCCTTCTTTCGCGGTTCTTCAGTAATGTCCTTTTTTTTTTTCTAAATCAACAAAATGGAACTAAATACAGGGAATGTTTGCAATAATGAGTTTTTATTAAATGTTTTTACAATAAAAGTGTTTTCTATTTAAGATCAGCAAGCCCCGAAGGCAGAAGATGTCCATGGCAGTACTGGACATATATTCGACAGAAGACTGCCAGGACATTTACTCCAAGTTAGTAATAAAAGCAACTGCTCCCTTCAAGAACCCTCTCAACAGCGGCAATTAATGATCGGTCTCCTTGGAATTGCCTGTTTGGTGCTTGCATCAAAGTTTTGTAAACTGAATAATGAATGAAATATAACGTCTCCGGACCTCTTCAACGTCTATGTAAACGACCTCATTCTTCAGCTGAGGAGTACACGTGTAGGATGCCACGTTAGCGGAGACTGCATCAACAGTATAAGCTACGCGGATGACATGGTGCTCCTCAGCCCCTCGATGAAAGGCCTCAAGAAATTGCTCTCAATTTGTGAGGAATATGCAAATTCACACGGATTGAAGTACAACGTGGGCAAAACAGAAATGGTTGTTTTCAGGGCGGGAAGAGGCCCGGAGCATGTGCAAGAAGTTAGGCTAAATGGTTCTGCGGTTCGGGTTGTAAAGCAATTCAGATACCTAGGTCATATCTTGACCGATGACCTGAAAGACGACAGGGACATGGAGCGGGAGAGAAGGGCTCTATGCATACGTAGCAACATGCTTGCGAGAAGATTTGGCAGGTGTAGCAACGATGTAAAATTAACATTATTTAATGCTTACTGTCAGTGTTTCTACACTTGCCAACTCTGGGCAAACTTTCGACGCAAATCGTACAGCACTATGAGAGTACAATACAATGACTCGTTGCGTGCTCTCATGCGACTGTCACGATGTTGTAGTGCCTCAAGCATGTTTGCCGAGGCCCGGGTGCCAGATTTTTTTGCGGTTATGAGGGAGCGTATAACGTCCTTCTGGGAGAGGCTATGGGGTTCTGATAACCGTATACTCAGAGCGATCTCTAGTGACCTAGATAGCCCAATCTTCCGCTATTGGCTATCTGTGCATCGGGACAAGAACCGGAAATAGTTTTAAGGACCAAGTACCTACGACTATTTTTGTAGGTACTGGTATTCGTACCATACTTATTTATTGTACATCAACATGTGTGTCCAATTTTATTGTATTTTATATTATTTTTATTTTTTACACTGTAATTTTTTTTGTATGTACAATCTGGGTCTCTTGCCTGTAAATAAACGATTTATTATTATTTATTATTATTATAACCAAGCTGGTGTCAAGTCAGCAACCATGATAAACGCGTCCATGGAATGAAAATAACGGTATAAGCACCGGTACCATGCAGCTCGAGTTGATAGTTACTTAATATGAACTAATGGAGTAGACCATATCAAACTGACAATGTTCTTTTGAATACTCCAGGAAGAAGTAGGCACTGGTGGTAGTATCGCTCGTGTGTTGCAGGACGTACGTGACGAAGAGGCACTTCTGCGCCGGCCTCGAGGAGAGCGGCGCCGGCGCCTGCAACGTGAGTCCACAAAGTATCGCTGGATGGAATAGGGCGATACAAAACATTCCTTTATTACGTGTAACTTCAGAAATGTAGCACATATTGCTGTCAATTTTCAAATTGTGTCATCTCTTTGATACATTTTATGGGTGGTTATTAACGTAGCTGTCTCTCTCTATTTAGCCAGCCATCGTTATAAATTATGCCTAGAAAATTTGACACATTTATAGCAGTACCGCCCTCATTAATTTCATTGTGTTTTTTAATAACCTAGCATTTAATTTAAATCAAAACGTGTTGATTTGCTGCGCAAACAATGACACAATTTATAAGATAAATGGAACATTTTAATAACCTTTAAGCTTCGTGTATTCATCTTAATAGAAAAAAGGTGGCCACTTTATAATAATGAAGGCGCCACTGGACGGTCGGGGTTACGTCACGCTCTCATTTGAATGTTTATCATTTTAAACACCTACCTTGCTCCCTCTCCCCAAGAGCCAATTGGGTGCGTCAGGTCTAGTCAGCTACGGGTCCCCCGCGTGCGGTAGCTGCGGCGCGCGCGGCTCACCCACGGTCTTGCTCATGTTCCCCCCTCCCCCGCAGAGCGACGTGGGCGCGCCGGGCGTGGTGCGCGGCCTGCTGGCCGGCGTGGTCAGCTTCGGCTCCCCCACCTGCGGCGCGCGCAACTCGCCCACCGTCTTCACCAAGCTCGGCTACTACTCCGACTGGATCGGGAAAATCATCAAGAATGTATGTATTATGATGCACGTTGTACGTTTGTGAATAGATGCTCTGTAAACCGCATTCTTTGTAAGTAGTACCCCAACGAAAATGCTAAGCACTTTAGTGCATTGTCATAGTTAACTTCAATCAGAACATCAAATGACACACATGACAATGACAATGTCATACACAATAACAAGGTTATTATGTGTGCTCAACATTTTTATTGGGTGACTGTACATCTGTACCGAAAGATGCGAACGAAGATGATTCGAGCTAAGATGTATGAAAGTAATATTAACTACTTCTAGTCAACTCAGAAGTTTGTTGGTCATGCCGGTGTACCTCTATTTGGTTCTCTCTCTCTCAGGGGTCAGTCCCTCATATCTGAGAATCGTGGTCAGCATCTGGGATGATCTGCCTCCATCAGTTTCGGTCCAGCGCGTCTCTTACAACCGTGTTCATTTTGTTTCAGCGACATAAATCGTAGCATCGTTCAAAGCGTCCCAATACGCCTAAATTCTTAATGCGCGTCGCGTCGGTTCACTTTAAAAAACACAACCATATTTGTCGAGTCAACTATTACTTAATTTATTCTTCAAAAATGTATGCTAAAAATGTATTGAAAATTTTAAATTAATATCCTGAAGAATAACAATAATACAGAAATGAGGAACAGAGACTTCCCTCGGGAGCACCCAGGACCGCGGTCTCACTACGCATGAACAGCTCGCCATTAGCTGCTTTGTGGTGACTGATTGCACTGCAAGTAGGGACACCGAAGCGACGATTCCCACTTCCTTTACGTACAAAATTGTTATTATCTTTGACAAAACATCGTCTCGTTTAAAGTATCGTTAACTTCGAAATAAAAACTCTTGATCGAACCGGATTATGTTTTTAAGCTTCGCGAGCTCGGGCGTCGCTTCTATTTATTCTGAGCCGATGAATAAACTAAACTAATTTAAAAAACCTTCTCTTCTTCATCCTCTATCATCATTATTTTGCGAGTTTCATAGTTTATATATTTCTGTTATTTCTAAGAAAAGTTTGACAAAAATGGCTTTTTGATCGTTTCAGAAACCACCAAAACACTATGCGAAACCAACCAACCGACTGCATCATACCGTCTATACCATCAAGAACGCGAGTCAGTTCGAAGTTGCTGAACACATACAATCAATCCAACCGGAGGACGAGTTCCAAAATTACTTACAATCCCTTAATACCTTTTCCACTACCGCGAGCACTAAACAATTGCGCTTCAACGTGAAACCGATGCAAGAAACAATACCTAATTATTTCGAACCAAGTGCAGAACAGTTTATGCAACATCGATATACATTTCAAAAACCAACTCAAAGCCCTTATCAGGACCACACTACGGTGGATGTGAATCCAGAACGGAATGAAATGGAATTAAGTGAAGAGCATTCTGATTTATGGCACTATCTTGATACCTTCCAAACTTTGAGGGATACAAAGTTGAGACAAAATAGAAACCAATTTAGTCGAGAACAACTGTTTCAACCGCTATACGGAACCGAATTTAGAAAATCTACGCAACTTCTTTACACTGTCCAGCCTGTCATGAGCACGAAAATTGCATTGGACCGTTTCAAATACAATACAGTAAAATCAAGTGAAGAACAGCGTATTCAACCGCTGCGCGAAACCACCGAAATGAGTACCAATTTAGAACGCAATAAACTTCAATTTAGCGTCAAACAATTAGTCCGACCCTTGTACAACACTCGGTTCAGAATACCTACGCGTCAGCCTTATAGCTATCCCACTGTTGCTATAAACATAGATTACAAAGTTGAGCGTTTAGGCCGTAATGCAGTCAAACCAAAACAACAGTTTATTCGATCACGAAACAGTGACGAACTCGAAAAATCATTTTATTTATTACCTTCAAACGGTAATAAAACTAAAGCTTTCATAAACACAACTTCAGAGCGATACGAATATTTACAAAAAAGCAAACACTTTAAAATTGAACTAAACACACCAAGCAAAACATATACAAATTTCGCTCCGAAGTATCCTCGATTTAAGTGGTTCCCTGAACAAGACGAGAACCATGTCGCTGCTAATTTCACTCTACCTACGCGACGTCCACAAACTGTTCGGCCAGAGATATACTATTCTAAACGAAAAGAATTTGCTATTGGGGCTCTAAAAAATAGAGTGAATCAACCAAAATTAACGGAACAGAATGAGCAGGCTTCAAAAATTTCTTTAGATCAAGAAATAAATGAAAAAATAGATCAGTTACTTGGAAATTTCCAAAACGAAGATATTACCTCGGCTGATGCGGAAAGTTTACAAAACAGAAATGTTGTTCAAAATGCAATGTCACAAGACTTACTAAATTTAAGTGAAGGTGAGAACCACAATGAAAAGCAAGAAGAATATAGTGTAAGCTATCAAAAACTTAATAGACAGACAGAGCATTGGCAGTTGCAGGTTTCTGGTCCCGCACAGTCTGATGAAAATAGGAACCATCGACACGAGAAGAAGAAGAAGGAATTGAGCGTTAAGAGATCCGAAGATATATTCGACCTGAATCATTTGTCGAAAGACCTGTTCGAAGGTTTACCAAAAAATGATGTCTACAAAATTCTTGCGGAGGCGGTTCAAATAGCAGAGGACTAGTATGTTAAATAATTGGTACACTGAATTTTTTGCCAAAAAGTGTTACCGAAACGCTTCATTTTCCAATTACCTTTTTTTTGTTTAACTGTAAATGTTTCAGGATTTATTTCAGTAATATCCTGTAAAACCCTGTAGGTTATTGTAAGGGTTATTTTTAATAAAAAAAAACAGAAACAAACCGGATTGGTAAATAAAACGATATTCTTGCCAAAACGCAAACTAAATAATTTATCACCTTATTTGTATTTTAAGAGGCGTCCTACGCAAGCGGCACTGATAAAATCAGCTATTTTGATTTTTCTTAACTACCGGAATAAAATTAATTGAAAACTTATATTTTTATATTAACCAGTGTATTTAAATGAGTGTGATTTAAAAAAAAACCTGATGGTTCATTAGGAGTAGGTGTTGTAGGCCATCATCATGAGAAAATGTTACATCGCATACATAATGATGACAGTATGTGAAGAGTTGATAGGCACTAGGTGTTCGTGCTGAAACGATGCAGGTCAGACTCCATGGATATTCCTTCTTGCGTGCCACAGGGTTCTCATTTAGCCCCATTATTACATAACGCTTATTTGGGTGACTCACGACTATACACTACTTTTGTAAAATGTAAATTGCTACCACCTAGTAGATGACAACCATTTTTTTTATATTAGTAATCTGACTGAATATGACGAGTTGCAGAAAGATCTGAACCGTTGAATGGGTGCTATTGTAGTAATATTATCAAACACATTAATTCACAGCTCGTTAAGTCGATTATCACTTTCAAATTAATACAAACATAATCTAGAAAAGCAGGTGCGTGCGTATTTTATCAAGATTTTAACTAGCCTTGTACTGTGAGTAAGAAAAGGGTTGGACAAGTCTACTAGTGTTATAATATAACTTTTCTACTCGCGAGCTATAAACGGCGAATATTGATATTGTTGAAAATTGAAAATATTGTGCGTGAAAACATTTCTGTGATGAGCATTTCCATGGTAATACCAGTTCCATAATACTTAATTATTTTAGCATTGTTGATGTCCCAAATAAAATAAAATTAATATAACGGTGTTTGGTGATCACTGTCATCTGGATTCTTTTATTTACTTGCCAAAAACTGTTTTAACAGTAATTTAAATGTGCAAAAATACGAAAAATATTTAATTCATTACTACCGGTAGCAGTAGCTTTAAAAGTTGCATTAATAGCGAGGAAAATGTGCAATTATAAAAACAAAAAGTATCGGATGGGTTGCTACGTTCAGTTTAAGAACCAAGAGATCATAAACCTGTTAGCAACGGGACTACGTTTTTTATTATTAATTATTAGATTTTTCACTGGTAAACATCTTAGCCTAAGTGTGCAAAATGTGGTTACAGAGTTATCAACAAGTTTTTAGAGTTGTTGGTAATTCTGTAGCTCTGCCTACCCCACTCTGGGAATAAAGGCGTGAGTTTATGTATGTATGTATGTATGTAGATTTTTCACTATGATATTTACTTAAACGGCTGAACGGATTAGGCTGAGATTTGTGAAATATCCTCATCCTGGATTGACATGATACAAAGGATACTTTTTGTCCAGCAAAATTTATCCAATACCGAGGGAAACACGATAAACGACTTCTATTCTATTATATTCTATTCAAAAGCTAGTATTACATACTTGGTATTGAATACCTACCAAAACGTACTGATATTTTCCCAAAAACATCAAAGTAAAAATGGCTAAGTTCTCTTTTGCAACTAGACTCGTTATTTATTTAGTTACTCAATTTGCATTATTTTATTTCGATGAGTTGTAGCTTAAAAGGTGTCTTGTTGGACACTGGATCATTGACAGTCAAACACATTTATTGAGACAAATGAAGTTGGAGCCCTGACTCGGCAGTTTTTTGTGTGTTGTAGTGACGTCATGCCCCGACCTTTTCTCAGTAAGTACAGATTCTTACGCAGTATGAAATGCTATGTAGGCTTTAACCAACGGAAGACCAGCATTGGCTTCACAGCCAGCACATGCTGAGTTGGGACCGTTTTGTCATCTCTTTTTCTTAATTTTTATGGTTATTTTTTTCTTTTTATTTCGTTTTACTTACTTACTTAATTACTTACTTACTAACCTACCACCAAGTAGCAGTGTTTGCAATGACGCGTACTGGTATGAGGATTCAAACCGAGTCTCATCATGAGTGGTGGGACGATGAAGTGAAGGAAGTGGTGACGCAAAAGAAGAAAGTATGGAATGATCTGTGAGCTACTAGAGCTAACAAAAGAGTTCAAGGTGATTTGAACAACAGTATCGAAAGAACAATAAAAGAAAAGTATGTTTTGTTTAAAAAGAAAGTTAAAGATGTAGTTAACCGAAAGAAAGAACAACGCAAGGGCAAGTATGATCGGGAATGCTCGAACTTTCGTGTCAATGTAAAGTTGTTTTGGCATTTAGTCAGAACAGCTCGAGGCAAAGCAGGAGATTCAAAAATGGGTGTGATAAGGGATTCAAAAGGCATGTTATTAGAGATTATGTGAAAATGTTGAATCAGTGGAAGGGATATTTTGAGAGTTTGTTTGAGCAGAGTGGAGGTAAGGGAAGTAGTTATGTCGGTGACGAAATATTTTGTGACAGTAGATGGAAGAGATAATGAATGCGATAAAGAGTATGCAAATGGGTAAAGCTGCTGGGTATGATAGGATAATTACTGAAATGATCAAAGAGGGTAGAGGCGTTGTAGCAAGCCTGCTGTTCCTCCTATTTAACCTGTGCTGGCGGGCCGGTCGAGTTCCAGGGGACTGGGGAAAAGTGATTATGCCTCTGTATAAAGGTAAAGGATCACAGCGGGAATGCAAAAGTTATCGCGGTATAAGCCTCCTGAGTACCGCAGACAAAATTGTATGCAAAGGTATTGATTGAAAGGGTGATGTTAGCAACGAAAAGTAAGATTTGGGATGTGCAAGCGGGATTTCGAAAGGGGATGGGATGTGTGGATCAAGTCTTCTCCTTAAGGTGCATACTTGAGAAAGCCATGGCCAAACATCAAAGGGTTTTCTGAGCCTTTATTGACTTAGACAAGGCGTATGACAGAGTGGTGAGATTATTTATTGTTCTGGTGTTAGTTATTTCTTGAGAAGATTTCGAAACTTCTGATAATGTTTTGCAACATGAAAATGGCTGCCGTGTTATCGTGTATGTAACGACTTTGATAAGTTTATGTGTTTTATGTTTGTGGTTATTGAAATTGTGAAATCGTGCAACAAAGTTTAAAAATACCCAATTCAATTTAACTTTTTTATTCTGTTACAACCACTTGTTTATAAAAAAACATTCACAAATTTATTGATAAGACAATATACCTCATTATTATTTTAAGCACAACATGTCTAATATTAAAGTGACAAATTTGTTCTTTACTTTGTCCGGATTAGTGAAGTCGAGTCAGCCGGCCCCCGCGCCGCAGGGCCTCTTCCTGCCAGCCCACCGCCAGATACAGGCGACCATCGACGCCGTGTTTGCTTCGCTCAGAATCAACAATAACTTCACAAAATCTAAAAATATAGCGCATTATTTGTCGTTGAACAATTTCGTTAAAGATACGATTAAAAAAAACGATAAAATTTATCAAACCATTGGTAGAGCCTGCGATAGTACATCTAGTAACAAAACTGGTGTTAACATTTCGAATATCGACCAAATTATTGGGGAGATGATAAGGATGCAAAAAGTTAAAATCAGTGAACATTTATTGAATAAAATAAACTCCCGCAATACGAGTCATAATAGAATAGTTATCGAAATCGTTAAATTAGCAAAAAGTTTTCATTTGACGTTAAATACACCTTCACCCTATGAATTACTAGGGGTAAATTCAGGTAACAAATGTAAAAACAAATTAATGACTATACTTTTCTGTTTGCTATTTAGGTACTCAGGCATATCAAATGGACTAATGCTCACTTGAAAATATATCAGGGCTGGAGCGGAAGGGCCAGGACGCGGACACTCGGCGGATCTTCAACGGGACAGCTACCAGGGTAACGAGCTACCCCTTCATGGCCAGCCTGCACGTGCGCGGCCGCTTCGTGTGCGCGGGCTCGCTCGTCCGCGCCGACCTGCTCATCACGGCGGCCTCCGGCCTCATACCGTGAGACCAAGACATTAATGCTACTTTAAACTCATTATTTTGTGAGGCAACACATCTTGCTCTTAAAGTTAACCAACACTCGTGTAATGTTGAGGTTGCAAACATCTGTGAGCCACCACTACCGGTTAACGCGTGTGCCCGTTACTCTTCCTGGACCTTTTTTGCGTCTAATTTTTTTCATCACGTCATTTCATTTCGCTGTGATCTAATATTAACTAAAGCCTAGTCGTTTCGACTAAGTAGACCACTCAATTTCGATCGTATAAAATCTTTTATACAAACTAATATAATTGGGTGAATTTTTGAGAGGGTTGTTTTTTCGTAATTTCGGTGGCGCATTTTTTTTTTTCATATTAAGGTTATAATGTATATATGTCCATAAAGATATTCTAATTGTATTTATAATGCTGTATGAGGCACCCTTCTAAAGCCATTATTTTGGTTAAATACAATTTTTATTTTTTTTCGCGCCACCGAAAATTACAACGGTACCACTGAAATTACATCATAAATTTGTTTAAAAATAAGTAATGAACATATAAGTTTAAAAGTCTTTTAAAACATGTAATTTAAATTAAATTAAACTTCAGCATGATTTTAAATATTTTATTTATTGAAATAATTGAAACAACGAAATTAAATACAATCATTTATTAATTCTCAATAAAAAACAATTTTTATAATAAAGCACAATGTTAAAACATTACTTATATCGTCCCCTTACTTCTAGAACCGCTTAACTGCATGAAGTATAGTTTTGAGAAAAACGCATTTAAAGGTTTGAGTGTTTAAATGTCTAGTTAAACCCAATTCTAAGTAAATGATATTATAGATTTTATAACGAGAGGTTATTAGTAATCAAAACTGTAAGTAAAAAAATTGTATATTCTTTAAACAAATGGTTTAAATTGAGGCTTTTGTAAAAAAGGTGGTGCAGATAAGCGGTTTTTGCTGTAGAGTCAATTTATTCGTATCTTTTAAACTAATAGGCTTCGGCAGTATTAATTCAAAGTTTAACTTTCTTACTTATATAAGTTTCACTTTGGACTAGAAAAATATTGGGAATTGTGATTAATTATGCAGTTATCTTAGTTTATATTACAGTCACGAGTCAGTTAGTTGGTTTTGGCTGTAGAGAATATGATATTTCAGAATTAAGTGCACTTAACATGCTAATATGTTACTAGTATGTTTTGTACTGTAACTTACTTTACCGACTGCCCCGTCTCTACAAGATATAGCGGTATGTTTTGTAAAGTTTGCACTATTCAAAACTTAAAACTATTCGTTTACAAAATTTCATCGAATTATGTTTACTAATAAGGCGTTTATTAGATAAAAAGCAACATTGAGACAAACATTGGTGTTGACTAGAGAAATTAGTTGTTAAAACTAAAATAAACGTCACATAGGTTCAAAAAGTTGTTTATTAGGGTTATAAAAAACACGTAGGAGTAGACCAAAAAAAAAAAAAGATACTCGCTCAGATCCATCAAATTATCGGCCTATCGCTTTAACATCCTTGTTCTCCAAGATAATGGAACATGTTATTAATCGTCAGCTGCTGAGGTATCTGGAGGATAATCAGCTATTAAGTGACCACCAATATGGCTTCCGCCGTGGGCGTTCAGCTGGTGACCTTTTAGTTTACCTCACTCATTGTTGGGCTGAGTCCGTGGAGAGCAAGGGCGAGGCATTGGCCGTTAGTCTGGATGTAGCGAAGGCCTTTGATCGGGTTTGGCACAAAGCACTTTTGTCGAAGCTGCCTTCTTATGGGCTCCCACTGCTCCCAGAGAGTTTCTGCAAATGGGCAGCCAGTTTTCTTACGGGGAGGAGCATCCAAATAACAGTTGATGGCTCATGCCCGAAACTCATGCCCGTGAATTCTGGTATACCGCAAGGCTGTGTATTGTACCCTACGCTGTTTCTTCTGCATATCAACGATATGTTGCAGATTAGTAACATTCATTGCTATGCAGATGATAGCACTAGTCACACGCGCTACTTTGGCCGGAGTAATCTCTCTCGAGCCGACACCGAAGATTGCCGAGCAAAGCTTGTGTCTGAAACTGAGTCATCGCTGGAGGCGGTCTCAAAGTGGGGCAGACTCAATCTGGTCCAATTTAACCCCACTAAGACACAACTGTACGTGTTATCAGCCAAGAAAAGCCCTTTCGTCACAACACCTCAGTTCGAAGGCACTTCCCTCACCATCAAGCCCAGTAGCGGAATCCTGGGCGTTGACATTTCTCATGACGTTAAGTTCCTTAGTCATTAGGAAGATAAAGCCAAATTGGCTTCCAGGAGGCTTGGCGTGCTTAGTAGAGCAAGACGGTACTTCACAGCTGACCACTGCCTCCAACTTTATAAGGCTCAGGTTCGACCGCATATGGAGTACTGTTCTCATCTCTGGGCTGGGGCACCCCAATACCTCCTTCTTCCACTTGACCGGATACAACGCAGAGCGGTTCGAATCGTCAACGACCCAGCGCTCTCCGTCCGATTGGATTCCCTCTCTATCCGAAGGGACGTCAGTTCACTTTGCGTGCTGTATAGGCTTTACAACGGGGAGTGTTCTGATGAATTATTTAGACTTTTACCGGCCGCAGAGTTCCACCACCGAACTACTCGTCGTAATGCCATCAACATCACCTTGATGAAGGGCGTTCTTCCACCGTGCATTTCACTAGGCACTTTTTGCCTCGTACAATGAAACTGTGGAATGAGCTCCCTTCGGCGGTATTTCCCACCAGTTATGACATGGGTGCCTTCAAGAAAAGAGCTTACATCTCCCTTATTGGCCGGCAACGCACCGACAACTCTTCTTGAGCTGATGGTGTTAATGGGCGGTGGTGTTTACTTCCCATCAGGTAACCTACATGCTCGTTTGCCTCCCACTGATATAAAAGGCTGCGGCTCTGGATTACAGTTATCTGAAACATAATACTAGCTTTAAGTTATGTACTTAACTTACATCCCTTTTCTGTACACATTGTATTTTCTTTTTTCATTTTGTGCAATAAATAATTTTAATACATACACTGTAGAATAACTAATTCTTTACCCTAAAAAGTTTTTCCTAAAAAAATCATTTTGCTGGCACTTTATTGTTGCCGACTGTACTTTTACTATTGATAACAAACTCGCTATTGAAAGACGACTCAAACGAATCCAAACTCTATGGACCTACTATAAGCCGTTGAGGAGTTCTGATGGCCACCTTCCGTCTCGATCACCATACCAGCTCGTTGGTACCATAATATTATTGTATTGTCATCGGCATCACACTAGCATGCAAAATTTCAAGTATCTCCAACAACGAAAAGTAAGTTAAAATCGTCTTCCCAGATTTATTTAAGTAAGTCCCTACATAGTTTCAAATTGAGTCAATCAAAAACTTCCCTACTCAAAATTGTTTTGTATACTTAATATGAAACTAAGACATTTAAAATTGAAATAGGTAGTATTGAATTTTGTTAAGTGACATACCTATTTACTGGTAAGTATGTAGGTAGGAACGTGTTATAATCCGCGGCAAACAGTTAAGAAGTAGGTAGCTGTAATACCTACCTAAATTGTTTTCACATTAGACTTACATCCTTTGGTTGATTTGTCCGTGACTTGGCGACTCATTGACACCAGAAGATAGCTTGTTGTCATCATCTAAATATAACGAAAACTTTTTTGTTTAAGTAGGTATGTTGGGGTCAACGCCCCGCGCGATTTGCCGTAATTAATAATATGTTCAACATGCAAATTCGTTGTCTTAAATGACATTGACTAAAATGTTCGCCTTATTCAGTGAGATTTTAGTAACAGTACTTAACAGTAGGAGCTTTAATATTGTTCTCGTGATTTACCTAACCTATCAATTTTAACATAATTAATAGAAACAGTAATTTTTACTTACCTTTATGCAAACCACTGTTTCCAAGCACCAAGCTTAACATTTTTTTTGTACGGGAATTCATGTTTTAACCCTTGTCATCACTGTTATTAGGTAAATATTACATGCGTGCACGCAATCGGCGTCGACACTTGCAAACAGGTGAGATGCGACAAAGCGCCGTAAGCGCGGTTAGCGCCTAGCGGGGAGGCCCTCACTACAGCAGTGCAGCGTGAAGCGCGTACGCGCACGTTAAGCGGTTTTTGCTGTATCGGATTCTACCGGCGAAAGCAAAAAAGATGCAAACAAAACACATTATAATATGTTTTTGTTGTTTTTGCTGATTAATATTTTTGACTTTTGAGTAATTAGGAAGTGGAAAAACATACTATCGATTGGTTTGAATGTTTTTGTAGATGGCAAAATAAACGTTTATATCTTATGGTTAGCACCAAAAAACTACTACACATGTTTAGTATCTTATTAGAGTAACTAAATTGTATTTTATTTAAACATGAAACCTGCTAAAACCACTTTAATGAGGACAAAATGTTTTTCTTCTTAAAAATTTAAAAATATCGATTATAACAACCATTTAGTAGCTTTTGCTTGTTCAATATTAAAAAAATCGCCGTTAAACTACTTTAAGCAAGAGGCTATCTCAGGAACGGAGCATGGTATTAAAAAACGGGTTTTACCAAAATGTATTCAAATTCAAATTCAAATTCAAATATTTTATTGCATGTCACATTAACATAATATATATATAGGTGGTAGATAATGGGAGGTTTGCATGTGACGCCCTGCAAGGGCACAGCAACATAGGATAGAGAGCAGCTATACAACACAATACAACATATTAATATCTAATAATTATTATTTTCTAAAACTACTTATACTAATTGGGGTCGTGTCGGATTATAATTATTTGTATGGAGCACCAAAGAATTCTTTCAGATTATAAAAACATTTATTTATTAGAAATTGTTTTAAGGTTTTATTAAAGATCCTGGTATTTTCTATGCATTTAATTGAGTTTGGTAAGTGGTTATAAATTTTGATTAACATGTGATGGGGACTGGATGTGACTAATTTTAATTTGGAAAAGGGAAGTTTGAGTTTAAATAAATACCGGTCATTTCTTTTCATACTTAAATTTGGTGAGTATAATTTTTCGTGCTTTCTGGCAAACTTGCTTGTTTCCAATATGTAAATAGAGGTAAGGGTAAGAAGTTGGAATTTTATAAAGTATGGCTTGCATGAATCCATATGGTCAATGTTGGCTAATATCCTAATTAACTTTTTCTGGAGGGTAAAGATGGTACCTACTTCACAGCTGTTTCCCCACAGCACGATGCCGTAAGACATTCGCGAGTAAGCGTACGCGTAATATGCTGTAAGAGCCGTTTGGAAGTCGGTTACGCGTTTTAGGTTATAGAGAGCATATATAAATGACGATAGTTTTTTTATTAATTTTTGTATATGAGGCTTCCAGTTTATATTTGAATCTAGATCTATACCTAGAAAGGTCGCGGACGTGACGTTTTCTAGGCATATATTATTGAAACTGTAGGTAATGGGTAATGAAGGTTTTTGATAAGGCTTGAATTGAATTAATTTAGTTTTGTTTATATTTAGCTGTAGATTATGTTTTTCTAGCCAGAAAGATATTTTATTGAGCGTTGAATTTATTTTGTTTTCTACTTCTGCAGAAGTTGAGCAAGGGAACAATATAGTAATGTCATCCGCAAAGAGCGTGCAATAGTCATCTATTATATTTGGAAGATCGTTTATGTATATAAGGAACAAGACACATCCTAAAACGCTTCCCTGAGGGATAGAGCCGGTAACTGGGACTCTATCGGATCTGATGAACTGGATGTTTCCTGTCGAGAAGTCCGTATGCGTAATCTCCACATACTGAGTGCGATTACACAGATACGAGCTGAACCAGTCTAGCGCGTTTCCTCTAATTCCTGAAGCGTATAATTTGTCTAATAAAATATCGAACCGGACTCTATCGTAGGCTTTGCTCATGTCTAGTAATAGGCCTACAGCATATTTTTTACGATTAATTATATTTAGAATTTCATGGACGTATTTATAGCATGCTAGGGTGGTGGAGTGGTTTTTTCTAAAGCCGTTTTGGTTTACGTGTAGAATGTTGAATTTTTCGTAAAAAGAATATAGGCGTTTTATCATTACGGTTTCGAAAACTTTTGCAGAAGTGGGTAGTAGCGCGATCGGACGGTAATTATTTATATCTGAGGTTTCGCCTTTTTTATGGATTGGTCTTATTATAGAGGTTTTCAATGAGTCAGGGAAGGCGCCGCTTGAAAAGGATTGGTTGATAAGCAAAGTAAACGGATAGGTCAAATATTGTGCACAATTTTTTATTAGAGAAGGAGGGATCTCATCTATTCCACTAGAAGTCTTATTTTTCATGTTTTTTAAAACTGTAAATATCTCCTCTGGCTCAGCTGGATTAAGGAAAAAAGATTGAGTTATTTTGTTTGTTGAAGGACTATTGTTTTTGTGAGGTGGGTTAGAATTTCCAATAGAAGAGAAAGAAATATTAAAAATGTTTGCTACTTTTTTGGGGTCATTTACTATTGAATTGTCTAGCAATTTGATTTCGATGTTCTTTTTATTTTTACATTTGTTTTTGTTAGTCTCTTTATTTATTATTTGCCACATGGACTGGGACTTATTATGTGAGTTTTCAAATACGTGTATGTTACTTAGTTTTTTAGAATGAATTACCGCTTTTTTAAGTATTTTACAATATTGATAATAATGGTTTTGCAGGATTTTATTTTTGGAATGTGATATTAATATTTTTAAGAGTCTTTTGTTCCGGCATGATGTTTTTAATCCTTTTGTTAGGTATGATTTTTTCGGTTTAGTTTGTAATTTTGTCTTTTTTTTGGGAATTGTTTTATTTAGAGCATTATTTAATATTTTTTCAAAAGAATCGTAATTTTCGTTTACAGTTTTATTTGGGGTTATTATATCGCTCCAGATTATTTTTTGTATTTCATCTTTAAATTTGTTCATGTTATGTTTATTAAATTTTCTTTTATGGATTGTCCAATAATTTATGTTTCTTGGGGTAATAGGTATTGATAATAGAATGCCTCTGTGATCTGAGAACCCGAATTCATTAACGTTTATAGTGCAGTTCTTAGTATGGAAATTTGTAAAAATAAGGTCAATACGTGTAGAGCTATTTTTTGTGACTCTTGTATAGTCTGTCACCCTCTGACTAAAGTTATACGATGACATTAAGCTAGATAGTTTCAGTTTTTCATTACTTTCCTTAGAAAAATCTACGTTAAAATCTCCTCCTATTATTATATTTTTATTCCGATCTTTTTGGGAGATTAGTTGTAAAAGCTTATTTAATTGTAAATAAAATAAATCGGTTTCTCTTTTACTATTTGGCCAGTAGATATTTACTATTAATATATGAAAATGGGGTAATTCCACGGCGCATATTTCAAATATCATTTCCAAGGACAATGCAGTTATATCTAGTCGCTCTCTATAATCTAATGTATTTTTTATTAGCATGAGTACTCCTCCTCCTTCGTGCTCTTCCCGACAGAAAGACGAGACGATTTCAAAACTTGGTAGGTAAACTAGATCGGTTTTTGCTTTATTTAACCAGGACTCTGAAATACTGACAACCTGTAGATTTGGATTGTCCTCTAAAAATTCTTGTAGTAAGTGTATCTTATTCCACATGCTTTGCATATTTTGGATGAAAATGTTTAGGTTTAAGTTAGTCTCGAAAAGTAAATTTTTCTGGGGGCTTCGTCTCGCTCGTGCAGCGTTGATTTCCTTCGTCGGTATCAAGGTTTTTTGTAGACTTTTCCAGTGGATACTCGATGTAGATATTGCAAAGTACTTTCTAACGATGTTCGTAACTTGATTTTGCCTAAAAGGTACTTTAAGCGGTTCTAGAAGTAAGGGGACGATATTACTTTTAAGTAAAACTTATTTTATAAACTCTAGAATAATAATCAAAAACTTACATGCAAAATCAGTCTACACAACAATACTGTTTGTTAGAAATTAAATAATACTTATTCTCAAAACTTTTTAAAAATTATAAAATATCTTATAAAATCAAAAAAACGTTACTTTAAATTAAATAAGAGCCAAGCTATTGTCCTATTCTAAGGTATCACATGCATAATCAGTCATTAATAATTTTTCATTTTGTTGTTTGAAATAATTGTAACAATGAAATAAACATAATCACATTGACTATTATTGTATTAAATAACATTGACTACTTATTTATTTTCTTCTTTAATTAGGTTTAATTAAAAAGATACTATTATTCATTCTTAATTTAAAAAAAAAACCTTTTTTTATAATAATTCACAACCTTTAAAACATTATGTTAAGTTACGTATTAAAACAAGTTTTATAAACTCTAGAAAAATAATCAAAAGCTTACATTCAAAATCAGTCTTTACAACAATCTTTACTGTTTCTTAGAATCTAATCTAATAGAGCTATGCTTTTGTATCACATGCATAATCAGTCAGTAACAGCTATCAAAAAAATCGTAATTATAAGAAGTAAATCCAATTATTTACGTTAATCAAAAATATTATAGTCAGAGGAATCAGAGTCTTCATTCACAACATTATTAATATGGGCCATTTCGATGGTCTGCAGAATTGGCGTCACTTGAATTTCGTCTATTGATGGAACTGGTCCCCAAAAATCATCATCATCGTCTGTTCTTATCAGAGAGCTATTGATTGCATCTGATGAACTTGCATTTGCACGTTTCGAAGAAGAAGGTACAATGGGATTAAGTATTGTCTTTGCTGACATTTTGACATCTTTTTTTCCTGAAGCTTTTGACTTTTTTATTTTTGAGGCATCATGTGATAGAGGAGAAACTTTTTTATCTTTTACTGTAAGTTTTAAAGTCTGAGGAACAGATGTAATGGGATTGATTAACTTGTTTGATAAAATGGTGATTTTTTTTCGTAAAGTAGGGGATTTTAGAGGCAGCTGGTCTTCATGAACATCGAATATTTCTTTTAAGGGCGTAGAAGCAACTCTTTTATTTCCTTTTTGACCTGAATTCTTCCCTGATTTTATTTGAGTATTTTTAATGATGTCACCTGATGTATTTATCACGATTGCAGATTTATCTCCATTGCTGAATGATTCATGTGGGGGTCCAGGAACATGTAAAGTGAGATCCAAATCTAAAAATTTTGATATTTTTCTTGAGCCATCTCCGAAAGACTTCATAGAAGCTTTCGTAGGTTGAGGTGTTAATGTTTTTTCTATATTAACCGATATATTTACATTATTAGACGAATCATTCGTGGCAACTTGACTCAAAGTTTTTTGTTTTTTTTGTTGTTCATTTGTTCTCGGTTTCTCCAAATGTAATTCGGGTCGTGCTACATCTTGTTCTGAGAGATCTGCTTGGGAACCAATATCAAAAAATCCGATATGATAGCCATGCTGACATTCAGCAGAAGTAGTTAAACAATCATCCGAATTACAACTAAGCCTTCTTAATGCCATCCCACACAACTTGATGAACTCTCATGGTACCTTTAAATGTGTTCAAGGTTGGAATAAGCATTTCTTTTTGAAGTATTCCAGATTCTTCAACCACTTCAATAATGACCCCAGGGACACTTGATTTTAATTGGCATAAAAGAGATTCCAAATCCGGTACGTCATGGCCTCGTGCTACTATTTGGTCAGCTGTTCGTTTAAGGACCGCGCCAACTCCATCTGGAGCCCCTTTACCATGTCCTGACTCAGAATAATTCCATGAAACGTATCTTAGGCTTGGATAATGCCAGTGGAGTTTAGAGATCATAAAAAATAGATTTCGGTTTCTATATTGCCCGGATGGCGAGTCAGATACAAAATGTATTGCATCTACACTAGGTGCTTTGTCTTCGATGAATCTCAAAACGGGCATTAAATGCTCCCAAACAGCAACTGCATCATGGCGAAGAGATTTGCTAACTGTGCAAAAAGCTTGAGTTTGTAAATTACCCTCTAAAAGAAAGTAAATCACGACCGTATGCAATGTTATGTGTTGCCGACTTCCACCAAAATGTAATGCCTGAATCTCATTGGCGTATTTTAAACCATAATTTTCACTAAAGTCGCAATGAACAACAGCTTCTTTTTCAGTCAAACAGCTTTTCAGTTTCTTTACGTGAGCACTTTGTGAAACAATATTTGAACAGTGATTTAGGAAAGGTTTCAACATGTTTTCAAATTCTTGAACGACGTCTTTAGGAGTTGCCGAAATCTGATCTTTGACAGATTGGATAGCGGTCTTCGTTTGCCCATCTTTAATATATTGTTTTTTAACAGTTTTCCACGACCAATATTTAATATGCTTTGTGTTGTCAAATTCGTTATACTTTAAATTCTTGCTTTGACACTTATCACACTCTCTGCTCAAACATTTCGGGTCCATTAAGTTACAGCACAAAGAGGTCAAAACATCCCTTGCAGTTTTTTCATTTATGATGTTATTTCTTTTTAAGCAATCTACCATCAATTCTATGTTTTCATGTTGTTTGCACATGCACGTGTCCCTTGTTTTAAGGTTTGGTGTTAACACCCAAAATGGCTTGAGCTTCCAAAAGTGAGAGTAGCTAACTTTGAAATGAGGGTAGGTCGAATTAAATTTTTTATGCAAGTTCAGTATAGACTCTGACAAATACCTCTTTTGTTTTTTTATTTTATTTTTTGTTATATATTCTTTTTTGCCAGGACACATTCGACTATTATCATCATCTAAATAGAAATTATGAATCGTTTCTACCAACTTTGATTTATACAATTTAGTTTTGTCATCATTTTTATTAGACTGTTGATTCACTGTTTCATCTTCATCGATACAACTTAAGTTAGATTCTGAGAGATTATTATTATTTGTCGATAAACTTATTGAATTCGTCACTCTTAACCTGGATACTTGTTTCCTGTACCTCTTATTTAAATTTGTTAATTCTTCAATCCGATTACGTAGCACCTGAAATTCCTTACTCATTTTGTATCTATATTTTCTGATCAGTTTTTTGCGTTGACTACGTGGTGTTGCAGAAATTGAGCTGGCTCTAGATATGTTACTCGATGCACTACACGATGATAAACCAGGGGAAGAACTCAAAGGTTCAATGTTATAATTTAGTCTTTTAGGAACTCTTTTTTGAGATCTTGATAAGTGAGTGACGGGACTCTTTGAACTATCTCGTGAAATTGAACGGAGATTCCTGGTATTCCTCGAACAAGAGGCAGATGACTGTCTTTTCCGTGAATTCTCATCAATTCCGGAGTGGCATTGTGACGGTTCTGTTATATACAGAGGATCTTGGGATTCTTTTTCTGTATCCATATTTTCTATATCAATCATTGGCTCTGTTTGAGAGGTACTTTCCAACTGCAACTTTCTTGCTCTAAAAGCTTTTACATTTATTCTATTTCTTTCTCTTAGTGCTTCTCTTTTTTTCTTAGAAAGTTGACTTATAGGAACAATTTTCTTGCTGGCTTTATTCTGCCGATACCTCTCTCTGTCCTTTTTCTTCTTTGCTTCGAACATTAGTGGATCACTTTTAATTTTAGCTTTTCTTTTTCTTTCAGCTAGCCTCTTTTTTTCTAGCCGCTCTTCTCTACTCTGTTTGGTTTTACTCATTGTCTCCTAAAAAATATGGAAATGTTATTGAGAAATTTAATAAAGAACTACAATTTCGTTAGTCCACTCAAGAAGCATTTATACTAAATCAATGATACTGTTTTTAACCAAATCCCATATAAAAATAACAAATAAAGCTTGATTGGTAATTTCGGTGGGGCATTTGTAATTTCGGTGGCCAAAAACGCCACCAAAATTACGCCACCAAAATTACGGCAAAAAAGGTTTTTAAAGATATCTGCTGTTCTATATACTTTATTAAAACATGCATTACAGGTTGATTTAAGCCTATAAAGATCCTATATATATTAAAAGATGAACTAAAACATACTTATTTAACGTACATAAACCACGCGCCACCGATATTACTTTACAGGGTACCAAAATACATCGCGAAAAAGACTTACCTCGCTAGCTCTTATATCAACACAGATCCACGTCCACTCTGTTCGATCGCGAACGCACAACTAACGGTCTCTTTAATAGAAAAACAAACATGGCGGTGAGTCGCTAGCCGAATGAGATATCAGCAGGTATTTACGAGTCGTTTCGTAAGTGGTCGGCGCGGGACAAAGACAAAGCGGTCTGCCTAGTTTTAGATATTAATATTTTTGTATTATTAGACATATATTAAAAAGCGTCAACAAATAATCTTTCTAATGATGTATAATACTGTTTAAAATGTTGCGTGCAGACAAAGTTACGCGAGCTTATTTGGACAAAACTGGAAGTGTGACATACCTCAGAGTGATCATATTCACATTATTTTGAAAGATCAATATTTTTTTTCTGAGAATTGGCTTACATTTGCATGATAATTATGTATGGCCTCGTAATACAACAGTGTATAGGATGTAAAACCATTTTTTTATTTTTTTTTATTTGTTATTTTCCGCATTACACCAGTGTGACACCCAAAAATGCCTGTTTGAAAATTCACCCAATTATGTTGATGAAACATCAAACCATTAAAATATAAGTTTTGAGTATTTCAGTATGTTGGCCGGTAAAGTTATAGCACCGTTAAACGGTCCTGTTGGTGGGCCAAGTCCCACTGAGACTCAGTACACGATAGACCAAACCCCTCCTGATTCTGATTAGGTCATGCGAAGAACAACGATTATAACAAATGTATGATTGGTGAGTTCCTAGATTGTTCGGTGATGGCTCGGCGAGTCATGTTTTGTGCCACCAGCTCACGATGCCATTTTGATCTTACTTCATCTAACTCACCAGGTTAATCTCGCCGCAATCTGACCCAAGATTCGTCAAAGTTCGCGTCGGCAGCGACTACACCAACAAGTTTGGGAAGTTAGTACCAGTAGCAGGAATCCACTTCCACCCGAAGTTCGATCGAACCACTCTTAGAAGCAACTTGGCCATCATCCAGTTGAAGAAGCCATTAAAACTTGAGGATGGAAAGTTAACTGCCATACATTACGACACTACAGCTGATCAGCTACCGGCTGATGTGAATGAGATATTATTATTGGGGTGGGGCGAGAAAAGGGTAAGTTGGTTAAAACCTTCGGGAATTCCTTTTAATTATTGAGGTATATTAAATGTAGAAGGCACTTGCAGAGTTACTACTGTCTAATGTATACAGCTTTATACCATTAAACTTATAAAACTTGTTGGTTTTGAATTTGGGCTGATTTTTCAATAAGAAAGATAAAGACAAAGCTAAAATTTACCAGACAGATAGTGTTATTATTTATGTATTATTGGTAATTCTGTAGCTCTGCCTACCGCACTCTGAGAATCAAGGTGTATAATGTAAAAATATGTTTTGTTTGGTTTTTTAGGCTTCGCGAGAGCTCGGCTACAAGTATGACGGGTCCGATCAAAGACTTTCGTCTGCTCTTTTGTACCTGCAGGACTTGAAGGAATGCAAATATACATATTCCAGGTAGTTACTGTAGCTGGGTCTATTTCAAACGGTCAAACTAGATAAGCAATATGTGTCCATATTAGCTCACATAAGATTGTTTGCTATTTTTTTTTTCCTAATTTCATTCTTAGATTCGTAGTCCTAGTTTATGAATAAAAACAATAGTGTCAAAAAGAATACCAAAGTAAATATTTGTACAAAGAGAGATTTATGTTTACTTACATTATGAATTTGAATATTTCGAAGTTACAATAGATGGTGAGATGTTTTGGTTCTGAACTTACTAGTGACTTACTCACCAAAACCTCAAGGGTGTTCCCCGATGACTAAGATCCTTGTATCGTAAAGGCAGATCAAAAGTAAAATGATGTACAAGTAAAGGAAAATATCCGAAAAAAAAAAATCTATCGATCAGTTAAACTTACAAGATCAAATTGGTCGATGCCAATCATCGACTACTTTGATTAACCTCAATCCAAAGCGTCGATTGACGATCGATCAATGTGGTCCCTCTTTTCTTAAATGTGTTCTATCAACTAATGAAGCTCTCTTGGTGTTTCCTATTGGACGGAAGCCAAGTCTTAAGACTCATGAGTAACCTCATCGTTCCAGGACGTACGTCAGCAACAAGCATTTTTGCGCCAGCTCTGACGACAACGGGGGTGGAGCCTGTCAAGTAAGTATTTTGCGGAGAAACAGTATCATTTAGTGAGTATAACTACTAACTAAACTTACGTTGCCAATCTTTTTAGTTTTAATTGACCGAGGGTTCATTTTATTTAATTTTTTGAGAAGGGTCGCCATTAGTTCTACCGTTCGCGAGGCACATTGCTAGTAGAACTGATTTCCGTTACAAATGTTACAATAAAGGTTTTGGACTGGTGGCCACAGGGACAAAACACACAAGGTGGAATCAAATGTAATAAGTAACAGCAGAAAACCACTGTACGCGAGTAGCGCAGTGCCGATCGTTCAGGAGTTTTTTCTGGGAAAGTCGACCATCCGACAGTGATCAAGTTTCGGCTGACATGATGATGACGGGATTATGATGTTGTAGTTTGACGTGGGCGGGCCGGCGGTCGCGGGCCGCTTGCTGGTGGGCGTGGCCAGCTTCGGCGCGCCGCGCTGCGGCGAGCACGACGCGCCCACCGTCTTCACCAAGCTCGGCTTCTACGCCGACTGGATCGAGAGCGTTTTCAAAAAGGTACATAGCTTTATGTACCGCCCTATCGTGCATAATAGCTTTTTTTTTAAATATACGTGGACTCAAACTATCACAATACGTCAGGACCCCAATTCTTGTGCCATTCGATATGAAGTTTTATTCGAGATGAAATGTCAGTTGCATACAATTTCCTAAAAATCTCGCATATAAACTATTGATCTCGACCGTCACTAGAATCGGACTCCGAACACGTTTGACATTATCTGTAATAAGTCACAGACAATGATGTAGTCTGCTAAAAAGTTAAAAATAAGATCTTTTGTCTGATTTTATTTCATTTCCTCGCAATTGTGATGAAAAACATTGTATGTTACACGGGTGGTAAAGGAAATACAAAGCTCGAGTCATTAAAGCCCTCAGCCTTCGGCTTCGGGCTTCTAACAGACTCTTGTTTGTAATTCTTTCCGTCCTTAATACACAATGTACTATTACGTAACGATCAATATTAAGTGGGCCCTATTATGTTTTGAGTAGTAAGTTTACATTGTGGGCCCGAGGAACCCGACAGATTTTTACAGTGTATTTTTCAGGTTGTATGGAGTAAAAAATGTTATACTAACATAGGTCCAATTCGGTTTTTTCAACTTTCCCTTTTTTTACACATGTTAATTGGAATATTTTCGCTTCTCCATAATAATTATCTATGTATATATAATGGAATTATAAACGCTTGATGCACCAGAGTTTTTGTAACAAGTCAAGTTTAAAAAATATATCTCAAGATGTACTCTGATTGGAACTACGATACTTTTAACACAAAATAAGTTCAAGAACACGCTGTTAAAATCTGTCGGGTTCCTTGGGCCCGCGGTGTATAATATGTACCAGTAGTATAAGTATAAAATTATTATTTACAGAATCCACCCCGTAATAAACAGGAACCTGACTCTGATAAAGTCCCTGCTGATGAAAAGCGGTTTTACCATAGACTTGTAAAGACTGGATTGAAATCCGCCAGACAGAAAGTTCTACAGGATTTGCTTTATGGTTTAGAATATGACGACGTTTTTAGGAAATCAACAAAACTAGTTCCCCAGACGCGTCTTAATACTGACGGGGCTGTATTTCTTGTCTCTAAACCTTTCGAATATGAAGATGGCATTTTCAAGAATGAAGATGACACTTTTAAGAAAACAACTAAACTAGATACCCACACGCGTCTCGTTATTGACAAGGCCATATTTCTTGACCCGAAACGTGTGCCTATTCTGCCCCATTTTTCTGAATTCGGTAGACCTAGACCTTTAACAAAAGCATTCGTTAAATCATCTCCTGTCCCTGACCCAGAGACTACTCCTAACCCGGTGTATCCTGAACTGGCGTCTCCTGTCCTGGAGAGCGATGGCGATATCGAAGTAGATTTTTACGGGCCCACGCTGCTGTACACTCGCATGGGTGATTAGTTCAACGACAGAAGCCATGAACGATATTGAAAAGTCAACAAAATGTCCAAATGCAAAGAAAAAGAAAAATGTATACCTACGTAGTATCTAAGTAAAACTACAACTCAATCTATCTAATTTTGCTATTGGAAAACCACCCATAGAATAACATTTATGAATCCTACAAGGGCACTGAACTTGAAATAAAGATAAAGATAATCAGAACATTGGTAGGGTTATTGCACGAAGGTGTTCAGAAGAAAAGAGGCCTCTCTGCTCTGCAACCGCTTATATAGCCGCAATCCAGTCCATCTCCCCACTGCCGCTGCTGCTAGGGATACAGTGTAAAGACAGTGTTTCAGAAGCCACTTGGTTAGATGGCGTTTAAAAGTATTATTAGGATGCCGTTTAATGTCAGGTAAATTATTAAAAATAACTATACAAATATTGTATGTTTCTTTTGTATATGTCCTTGTGTCAGGTCCGGGGGCTTGTACAACTGAGTCAAGATTTTGGGCCTTGTCTGCCTCTGGATAGCGTCACTGCGGTTTTTAAAATAGTCGGAGTCTGTTTTGACAAAAACGCACAAGCTAAAGGCAATAAATTTAATTGTTTAAATAAAGGTTTGCAGCTGTCAACCAACCCAGAATGTACAAATAACGCGAACAAACTTATCTGTATGCGGAAGACTCTGCCAACATCCACCCTATACCAGCAGCAGTAATACCGATAAAACATAACCATGGTATGCTGTTAAAGCTGCCTTCGTGGACACAACACAGGAAATACAAACCGATTTAATTTATTAAACACTTGGAATATGTGCTCCTTTCAGTTTAAGTGTTTATCGAACGACACGCCTAAGAATTTAAATATAATTATCTAGGTACCTTATCTATGTTATTACCTTCATAAGTTACGTTAAAAGTCATAGCACTATTAATAGGAGACTTATTGCATGAATTTGAAATGCTGGAATGATATACCACCCACTATTAGAAAGGGGTCCACCCACTATTAGAAAGGGGTTTGGGTAAAAGTTTAATATTCTTACCTAGGCGTACTTTTAGTACCAAAAACTGAACACTTAAATATTAAATATCTCGGCTCCGATATTATTAAACGCCATAAATTATGCATATCTATGTGTATTTCAAGGTTCTCTAAATAACAATGTAAAAATCATCCGTAGCCGCTGAAAAAAAAGTGACAATATTCTTCAAACAAATTTACCCAATGCCCTTTAAAATCAGTAGCTACATTGTAACACCATTTCAAGAATTATTAATTAGCTTTCCAAATATCTGTATCATAAGCAGTTGTTACTGATGTACTTGTTTATTTATTTAATCATGAAATGGGCCTACATAACAGCTTATTATGATGACTAAAAAGTATAAAATAAAATAAATGATTTTAAAAACCAAACCGCTAAAAAAACGCAAAAAATAAATAGTGTACGAGTTGCCGTTTATAGAAGCTTTTTTGTTTTTGAAAATTTTATTTTATTAATGTATTTGTTTATAATACATACAATATGTTGTATGTGTAATGGTAGTTGTGTAGCTCTTGGGGTCAAACACATTTGTGTTCATGTGACACATAGATAGCATGTATCGGCAGTGGAACCCGCTCGTTCAACAACGGTTCCACAACCACTTCCCCGAGCCACGAGGAGGCATGCTTCGCCTACGAGTCGCCGTAAGCCGGGTTGAGCAACGCGGCGACCAGGTGCTCGTAAATGTAACGAAATCAACTCGTTTATGTGTTTTTTATTATTGAGGAAATTGAAATGTCGAAATTCTGCAAGGGAAATTAAAAACGGCCAATCCAATTCAAACATTCTATTTCTTTACTGCAACGAAGTGATAAAATAAATTATTCTTAAATTTAATCCTTAACAAATACCTAAATATTATTGAAAATATAATATGACCAACATGAAAGTGATAAATTTGTTCTTAGTTTTCTCCGGATTAGTGAAGTCGAGTCAGCCGGCCCCCGAGCCGCGCGGCCTCCTCCTGCCAGCCCGCCGCCAGACGCAGGCCACCGTCGACGCCGTGTTCAGCACGCTGAGAATCAGCGATAACTTCACCAAGTCTAAAAATATAGCGCATTATTTATCGTTGAACAATTTTGTTAAAGAAACTGTTAAAAAGAACGATAAAATTTATCAAAACATTTACAGGAAATTTAAAAGTTCATCAAGTAATAAAACTGGAGCGTTTATATTGAATATCGACAAAGTTATTGGGGAGATGATAAGGAGGCAAAAAGTTAAAATCGTCAAAGATTTGTTAAATAATAACAAAAGCAACTCCCGCGACACGAATCGCAATAGATTAGTTATCGAATTCATTAAATTCGCAAAAGGTTTCAATTTGAAATTAAATACACCTTCACCCTATGACTTGCTAGGGTTACGGCCGGGTAAGAAATGTAAGAATTTCATTTATTTTCTATTCATTTTTCTTTTTGCTATTTAGGGTACTCGGGCATATCAAATTAACAAATGCTTGCTTGAAATGTATCAGGGCCGCAGCGGAAGGGCCAGGACGCGGAGACGCGGCGGATCTTCAACGGGACAGCCACCCGGGTCGCGCGCTACCCCTTCATGGCCAGCCTGCACGTGCGCGGCCGCTTCGTGTGCGCGGGCTCGCTCGTCCGCGCCGACCTGCTCATCACGGCGGCCTCCGGCCTCGTACCGTGAGACCACGACATTTTTAGTACTTGAATCTCATTGTTTCGTAAGGCTTCAAGGTAACCAATACTCTTGCATTCTTGTGGTAACAAATATCTATGAGCCACTACCGGTTGAAGCGTGTGCCCGTGTACCTTCCTGCACCTTGCCCTGAAAATATTTAATTTCACTTATGTATACCAAAGCAAAAGTCTGGTCGGTTTCAGGATGAATATTAATAACACACATTTCTTTAACTGCCAAAAATAGAACTTCATTTCGAAGTAAAAATCTCAAATACAAATTTTACGAAATAAGTATCGAATACTCGGGCACAAAATTAAAATATTAGTAAATATGGAGTACATTGGCCATTACACTCATAACACCGTTAAACGGTGCAATCAACAGGTGATTGGCAGTGTCCAAGTGAGTTGAGACAGAGTTGATGTTTTGTGCAACCTGCTCTCGATGACATACCTTACTTCATCTAACTCACCAGGTTAATCTCGCCACAATCTGACCCAAGATCCGTCAAAGTTCGCGTCGGCAGCGACTACACCAACAAGTTTGGGCAGTTAGTACCAGTATCAGGATTCCACTTCCACCCGAAGTTCAACCGAACCAATCTCAGAGGCAACTTGGCCATCATCAAGTTGAAGAAGCTATTGAAACTTGAGCATGGAAAGTTAGCTGTCATACAGTACGACACGACAATTGATTATCTACCGGCTGATCTGAAGAGCATATTAATATTGGGGTGGGGCGAGAAAAGGGTAAGTTTGATGAGCTTTTATTTAAATATTTCGGGTACGTAATAAACACTTATAGTATAATAAAAGTAGGGTTTATACTCGAATGTATGTACAGACTTTAATCACAAAATTTAAACAAGTTTTTTTGGGTATATTTAAACGGCTGGCAATATGCTGGATTTTTCGGTAAGCAGAATAATGTACAGTAAAACACAACCGATATGGCCGACCGATGTGCGCAAATGACAGTTTTTCGAGGCGCAGGAACTAATCAGCGTAGCGTGGTTATATTCTGTGCTATTATTGGTTATTAGTGTGTCATTCAGTCAGCCTTCAAACGTGCGTGAGTGAGATGGAAAAAAAATATGCAATTTAATTTGCACCTTATAACTATTACGTACAAGTCTGAACGTGGGTTTTAATCGTGCTTTCGGAAATCATCGGAATCGTTGTTCGTGTCTGCGCGAACGAAGATTCACGACACGCCATATCTCTTGTGTTCTACTGTAAGTTAGCAACTATATTACATTGATTGGCTAAAATATAAGAAGTGAATATTTTATTGGCCTGCTGTAAATTCAGTAGTGCCCTACTTTGTTCCTATGTTTAACAATTAAATACATTTTCATTTGTATTCTTATTCTTCCTGATCAAGAACTCGTTAAGAGTCCAAGACAAGTCGGAGTGTTCCCGATTGAGTCCATTTTAGCCAATTTTATTTTTAAGGTTTGATAGTGAAATCTCTCGAACGTTTCATTATTTTTGTAATGTTTTGTTTGGTTCTGTAGCCTTCGCCAGGGCTCGGCTACAAGTATGACGCGTCCAACCAAAAACTCTCGCTTGCCCGCTTGGACCTGCAGGACTTGAAGGAATGCAAGCAAAAATATTCCAGGTATTAACAGTAGCTTTCTCTTTTTAAAGTCTGAACCTAAATTGACGACGCTTTGGCCTAGTTGGTTGGTAGTGACCCTGCCTACGAAGCTAGCGGTCCTGGGTTCAAATCCCGGTAAGGGCAGATTTATTAGTGTGATGAGCGCGAATATTTGTTCCTGAGTCATGGATGTTTTCTATACATATACAGGGTGGTCCAAAGACTGACGTCTAAAAAAAATAATTAGATGCCTCATATCCGGGGCTATCCGAATATACCCCATGTATGTTGGCCGATTTTTTGTAGTTTTCGAGTAATTAATTTTTAAAGATGTTTTCAAGAATTTTTGGGCCGAGCCGTTTATCATCATGTAACTTTTTTTGGTTACGTTTTATCTGAATGTTTTTTTTTGCGAAATGATCCTCACAAACTGTACTTTTACACATAAAATAATCAGCTTCCCAACCTTGACGCAAGTTACAATAAAATTGACCAAAAGTGAAATTTTTACCTTTGAGCAAATCGAAATTTGATTTTGTAATAATAAAAACACCTAAAAATTTCAGAATTCAAAGACCAGAAGTAATTTTAAAAACTTTGCCAGTCTCTAAACTTGCAGAATCATACAAAAAAAGTGACACTTAATAGGTCATAATTTGCTGGATTCGACTTTCAAACGTACTAGGGTAGAATGTGTAATAAAAAGTCTGTTGTTAATAATATAAAAACTGTTTTTTATTTGGCCGAACCTAATTTGGTACTGGCCATCAATAAAGCCATGTAATACTTTTTATGAACAAAACAATTTGTTTTTCTTTTGTCTTAAGAAAGGAATCAAGTCTTTTATTGTGAAATAACTAATAGTTATTTCTGCTCTCGTTGCGTTTAATTTGTGAATTCTTCTCACTTTGTTAACTGGACTCTGATTGATTTGCCTTACGACCGACCTGTACTTGTGTTTTGGACTTTTGAACTTTGCCTAGCGATCGAATTTACTTTCGTGTAGCAACATGAACTACACTCTTAGTGAATATTCAGAGATGCATTATTATTATGGTGTAGCTCAAGGCAACGGACATTTAGCGGCAACGCTGTACCAGCAACAATTGGAGCACCGGGAAGCCCCACGGCCGGCAGCATTACCCGGACTACAGAGTATTCATAAACACACATTTAACACTGATGGACAAAGAAGTCTATGGGATTTGAATCTCATAGACTTCTTTGTCTGGGGATATTACAAAGAACTGGTTTACGCAAGGGAAAAATTAGAAGAGATCAAAAGAAAAGAAAAAAGAGATGCATTCCGGAGACTAGGAGCGAATTTTTTACGGAGATGTAGGCTATGTATCGAAGTTGATGGCAGAACATTTGAAAATCTTTTATGAATAACGTTTTTAAATTAAATTGTATTGTTTTATTTGATCCACGAACATTCTACCTTAGTACGTTTGAAAGTCGAATCCAGCAAATTATGACCTATTAAGTGTCACTTTTTTTGTATTATTCTGCAAGTTTAAAGACTGGCAAAGTTTTTAAAATTACTTCTGGTCTTTGAATTCTGAGATTTTTAGGTTTTTTTTTTATTACAAAATCAAATTTCGATTTGCTCAAAGGTAAAAATTTCACTTTTGGTCAATTTTATTGTAACTTGCGTCAAGGTTGGGAAGCTGATTATTTTATGTGTGAAAGTACAGTTTGTGAGGATAATTTCGCAAAAAAAAACATTCAGAAAAAACGTAACCAAAAAAAGTTACATGATGATAAACGGCTCGGCCCAAAAATTCTTGAAAAAATCTTTAAAAATTAATTACTCGAAAACTACAAAAAATCGGCCAACATACATGGGGTATATTCGGATAGCCCCGGATATGAGGCATCTAATTATTTTTTTTAGACGTCAGTCTTTGGACCACCCTGTATATTTAAGTATTATATTTCTTTATATAAGTATTTATATCGTTGTCTAGTATACCCATAATACAAGCCTTGAGCTTAGTTTGGGACTAGGTCGATTGGTGTGACATTGTCCCCTGACATTTATTTGGTGAAACTCGTATCAAAAGTCTGTTTGTGTGTGTGTTATGGCGAGGCATTTTTTCTTAGCAAATATTAATGCTACTATTTTTAAAGGAGAATGGGCAGAAATATTATGAACGCTGGCCTAAAAACCAACAACAATAAGAACTATATCACCGGATGTCCTTTTTCTACTTCTACAACGATTTTGTGTAGCGGGAAACCTTAGATACTTAACTGTAAGAAATATTTAAAAATGTGGAACATCGGGACGCCTACATAGACGACGTTAGCATAATTACTTTGAAGCACCGCTGTCTTTGCATGGCGATAACTGTTTTCACACAAAGATTTGGGATTACCTGCCATAGTAAGTTTAGAACTTAGAATAAGCTATCCAGTGATATATCGCTTGTCCTTATTGGTCAATAATTAGGCCAATCTGCCCATCATTCTTTGACATAAGTAGTTGTATAACTACTTTTGATGAACAATAAAAAGTTTAAATAAAGAAAGAAAGAAAGAAAGAAAATAAATTTATTCAAAGAAAACGCACACAGAGCGAAAGTAACAATGTTTTACAGCACAATTATAATTATTATAGTTTGTCGAAAACTTGGCAGTTATACAAAGCATACAAACACCATAACAACCTGATTGCCAGCATTTATTTTTGGTAAATAATAAACACAACTTTGAACCTGAAGTGACTGTATTTTAACAACGAGGTGTTATATTTGAGAGCTAAATTTTTACATTTCAAAACTTTTCTTATAGCTTTCCGTAATAAAAATTAATACATTTAGTCAAAAAGTCAACCAGTCTTCCAAACTTATGGGTCATTATTTATACAGTGTAGAAAGTTAAGATGGAGCAGTAAGGGCAGCTGCTAGATCCATTGCTAGGATCACTATCAAAAGTTGCTAAGGGTGTTATCACACGAATCGATCGTCGATCATTAAATGATTGATGGTCGGTTGATGATCAGTGAAGTCAGCGATGGGTCGATCTCAATAATTGACTGATCAAATTTATTACAAGCCATCGATTCACGATAAATTGATTAATGTAGTACTTTCCTTACTAAAATGTATTTTGTATTTATCGACTATTAAAATCCTCTCAAAGCTAGTCTGGCTAAGTAACGTCTTCGTTCCAGCACGTACGTCAGCAACAAACATTTTTGCGCCGGCGGCTCTGGAAACAACGGCGGCGGAGCGTGTCAAGTAAGTACTATGCAGTGCAGGAGGAGCAATTAGTGTCCAGTCTAAAAAGAGCTAATTGACTAAACAGACGCACAGAATATAGAATACTGACAGAAAGGCGACTCCGCGCCCCGCATGGGATTCAGCTTCCGCCTCCCCCGCAGATGATTGATTGCAAGTAGCTCTCGGCACTTTTCTAGGAAATCTTCAGGAAAGATCGACGTCTGGTAGTGGACAAGTTTTGGCTGACACGTGGCACATGACACGAGGAGAACAACAGCCATAAATATACTTATAACATAGTAAGTATAAGTTACATGAAAAAAGACCACGACCATGGCATGGGGGTTATCCGTCAATTACTTAAAGAGAACACAAAAATAGTGAAATGTAATCTCATGATAAAGACTTTAAACAAACAGTAAAAGGAAAATCTCATGCACCAGTCACATAAACTACTATTATAGAACTTAATGAAAATTTCGTTTTGCTTGTTTGTTAGTAAGTGTCGCTCAAATCTTATATTATAAGTCAGTTCCCTAATAAAATGTTCTCTCGAGTTTATTTCGTTTTGAAACTCATTTAAAGCGTTGAATAATAATATATATTCTATTCTATTTTATTCTACAGTTTTTTTTTACAATTCTATAAAACATCTTTTGATGACGGGATTGTGACGTTGTAGTTCGACGTGGGCGGGCCGGCGGTCGCGGGTCACACGCTGGTGGGAGTGGCCAGCTTCGGCGCGTCGCGCTGCGGCGAGCGCGACGCGCCCACCGTCTTCACCAAGCTCGGCTTCTACGCCGACTGGATCGAGAGCTTCTTCAAAGAGGTACGTAAATTTATACCAACCATGTACTTTTTCACCATCTCTCTCTCATATCCCATCATTCCTCAAGCTTGGGGCCAATATTAACTTTCTCCAGGCTTGTCTGTTCTAAGCTTTCCTTCTACTCCCACCTCTTTGAGCCTCTTGCAGGTTTCAAACCTAGAGCCTTTCTGGCAATGTGACCAGTGTCACGTCTTACCGTGTGTAACAACCGCCACTTTCTGTCTGTTATTTCTTCAGCTGCTGGTGACAGGTGGGTGGTCTTCCGGAGGTCCTTGTCGGTGACTGTGATGGTCCAGTGCCGCTATGATACTGGCTGCATTACCTCTCTAGATAGCAAGCTCAATCCTTTGAGATAGGTAAACACCGCTCTAGGATCTCTGGAGGACTCTGTGAGCCGGGATGACCGATCTTCAACGAAACCTTTCATATGATCTGACTAGGGTCCCATGGTTTCCAGTGCAAATTGCCACAAATTCGTAAACATAGAATAATGTTAAATATGTACGGCGCTTGATCCGCTACTGTACTCTCCTGATTACGGGTCGACAAAGGTCGTGCCCCACACCAGTGCCCTACCCATTTTCCACGGCGCTGATGTAGCTCGGTCTGGTCGCTTGCAATCATCCCTAATCAAACTGGCCCATTCAAGGACAGCTGGTACAGAGGTGGTGGCAAACGAAACAAGGATCAGATCATAGAGTTCGTCATATCCATAAAAACGGTCGATGCTTCTAAAATATGACAGGTCATGTCGTCCCAGCTCACTCCCCTCCCTGCTGCAGGCGCAAGAAAGAGGTTCATAGATCCTAGGCGCAAGCTTATTGCTATACTCGAGCAACTTGGGTCTAAGATATTATTAGTGATCACTTTTGTGTGCCCGTGATTGATTACCACTAAATGCATTTTGAGCCGTAACTCGGCATTTGTATATACAGTAAGTTACGATATCCGTTGGGTATTTAAGAAAACTGCCGAGTTAGGGCTCGAAATACAATAGCGGGAAATTCGTATGACTGTAAGCAATCTATTACCAAACTTGTCACCTTATTTAGATATCAGTACTTTTGGTGGCACAAGAGAATTTGGTATTTTTTTTACGTTTGTTTTTGTTGGTAAAAGGTATTCCTCGATGAAAATCATTTTAATTTTTGCGTGATCTTTAACAGATTTTTTGCCACAAAAATGGTCTTCAGAATTTATAGTAAAATGGCTTAGTTTATTTTATTATTATTTTTATTTGCATTTGGACTTGTCCCCAACTGGTGTGATAGTACTATGTAGATGGTCATGTGATATTGTTCATGTTTTAACACTTTAAAATAAGTTCGTTCCTCCTTGCTTTCTGTTTATAGTAATTATTAACGTTATTTGATATTAATAAAAACACATTTCCAGGATCTACCCCATAGTCAGCATAACCCTAAAAAAGCTCCATCGGTTAATATAACTGATGCTGATGAAGTCCCTGCGGACGAAAAGCAATTTTACTATAAACCTGAAAGAACTGGATTTGAACCCGCCAGAGAAACAGAGCCACAGGATGTGCTTTATGGTTTGGAAAATGAAGATGACACTTTTCAGAAAACCTCAAAACCAGATCCCCACACGCATCCTCTCCTCGACAAGGCCGTGTTTCTTGACCCGGACCTCATACCTACTATGCCTAAATTTTCTGAGGAACTAACTGAAGCGACGTTGCCCCAAGATATCAAGACGATGGAACCACCTCCTCTTGCTGCAGATAAAGAAATGGAAAACATGGATTGGGATTTAGCCGAAGAATATTTATTGGAATCTATGGGTTCTAAAAAAACATCATCAAAAGCACCTACATCAACAAATACAATAAAAAAATCGCCTTACATACCCGCAGGTATGGCAACCATTACTCAATATACAAAGTTACCTCCCTTCTCATTGACCACCACGTCGGAATCCGCTTACGGAGAATATTCTTTCGACATGAAGCCACGCAGCACCACAAGCACTACGAGCAGCACGAGCACCGTGAGCACCACGACCACCGCGAGCAGCACGAGCACCGCGGGTAATGTGAGCGCCGCGAGCACCACGCCTGCGGCGGCGGTGCGGTTCACGCGCATGGGCCCGTCCTACAACGCTAGAAGTTTAAAACAATATCAAAACAGTCAAGATACATTTCCAAACGCACAGAATGACCGAGAACAGAATAAAAATAAAATGAATGATACAATGAGACGATTCGGTTCTATTCCACAATATGATATCATAGATAAAAAGAATCTGCAGGAGGTGCTGGATTGGCAAGCTTTAAGGAGAAAGTTACAAGTTTCTCCATAAAGTACGTGCTTAAATGTAACTAAAACTCAATCTGTTTAATTGTGCGCTTGTAAAACCATCTATATACTACACTATAAATAAATCTTAGGATAATAAGGACGTGAATGCCTTTACTTCCGCAGCTATAATGGTTTGTTACTACAAACACAAACAATAGTGACAAAAATAAAGTATTAGGCTGGTTTTAGTGTCACGTGGACCGTCAGTGCCGATCGCTCCGCACAGACCGATCTAATACAATAACGACGGTCGTCCGCGCGGACCGTCCGCATTACTCTAAAACGCTGCCTAAGCTTAATACAGATCGATCGATCCGTACTGACGGTCCGCGTGGTTGACACTAAAACCAGCTTTAATAACCCAGTTGCTATTTGGATAATAATGTCGTCAATATAATGTTAGTTATCATGTATATGATTTTTATTTCGCCAATTTTACACATTAAAAAAGTACCAAGTGACTGCCCCTACGTTAAGACGAATCCAATGACACCTCGCTTATCAAAATCGGGCGTTGAACAAAGAAACATACATATAATACATACAGTTATACAGGTCAAAACAGTACCCTTCTCCTTTAGAGGTATGAGCAGCATATTACGCGACTGCCCAAAAAAAATACTGTATTGTTTTAGGGTTCATATATTATGTTAACATCTTTGTGAAATTCTTTATCTGACTGTGACATCACGCCTGGGCTGAAACTACGTGTATGGGGTATCGTTCGAATCTTTGAATTACTGCAAGTGACATGGTTAGGTTTCACCGTAAGAGTAAATTTCATAAATATAAATAATCATGCTCAAGGTAGTTGACGAGAAATACTCACTTAAACCCAATAACTTATACTAGTTTCGATCGTTAATAGATGGTGTTAGCATATTGTGTAATTCAATCCAACTTTTTCTGCATAGCCATGTTAATCTTGCTTAAATAACGCAATTTTACTAAAAAGTATGAAATAAAAGCACGATAATTGCTGTTATTACCAATTTTTTATCGCAGTCTTGGGGCAGCTCTGTAAAATATTTCTGCTGCAGGTCCTCCGACTGGTGCATGTGCTAGTTCAGGAGTTGCAGACACTTATACTAAAAAGTTGGTTTTCACACAGCTGATGCACAGATGATCTTGTTCGACTGTGTCTATTACTCAAATAAGCACTGTACCAAGTAGGCTAACACTCGACATATACTTCATAACAACAAAAGGCACCAAGTATGTACGATAATAAGAAAAAATCCGGTCAAGCTCGAGTCAGACCCGCGCACCGAGGGTCCCGTACCACCGCGCAGTAGGATTTATTATATTCTGATTTGAATTCAGTTTCGAATCGAATTACCGCGAGCCCTACTCACACTTGACTATTTTCACGTCGCAATAAACTATTAAATTTCTGAGTCTTCGACCGTAATAAACGGCATGAAGCTTCGATCAACTACCAACCAACTAGATAACAGGGCATCCCAAAAGTCTTTACAAGGGAACAAAGAACCACACGTCGCCACATCCCCTCCTTGCCATGTCTCGCGCCTCGTGAGCTGTCATTATCATTGCAAAGGTAAGAATCTCCGAAGACTTTCAATAACATCAGGAGAAGAGGGAGGAGGAGGAGTCTCGAGGGTCGCGTGGCCGCCAGCCAGGCTCGGAGTACTCCCTAACTTAACCGATAACATTTACTTAATCATTATCAACTAAATCGATCTGAACAATCTAAAATAAATATATGAATTATAAATAAACAGAAAACAGACGCTCATTTGTTTTCTTCCAAACTCGGATTCACTTTGCTTTGCGTTGTGAGCGTAGCTTTCGGGGTCAAACAACGGAAGTCCAGCGCTGACTTTAATGCCAGCATTATGCTGAGTTGGGACTATGTCGTGGCTACTTCGTTATTGTGGGTATAAACGTCTTTGTTATGTAGGTATGTCACGAATAGATGATATTCTTTCTTTCTTTAAACACATTCATATCCATCATGCATGGACGGCATTTAGCGGGAGTCATACACGCTGATGATTTAATAAGAGGGCGTGTTGCACCTCGTCGCCGGAGGCCGGGTCGAGCAACGCGGCGACCGGGTGCTCGCAAATGTAACGACATCAGCACGTTTATGAGCTTTTTATTATTTGTTAATCTAATACTAGTACTTAAATAACATTAAAAATTTAAAAATGTCCAACATCAAAGCGATAAGTTTGCTTTCTACTTTCTACGGATCAGGGTAATCGAGTCAGCCGTCTCCCGCGCCTCAAGGCCTCTTCCTGCCAGCCCACCACCAGATACCCGCGACCATCGACTCTGTATACACTACGCTCCGAATTAGCCAATACTACGAAATCTAAAATCCCAAAGCCCGAACCACATGTCATTAAGTTTTCTGAGTATTAAAGAAAACGTAAACGGAGATAGAAATACCCTTATTTTCGTTTCGTGTAAAATTAACGTATGAAAATCATTTCCTGTCCGCTGAGATATTATTTTAAATTCCCCTCTACTGCGTATGAAATCGAAAGGACCTTGAGAAAATCCCATACATCTAACTTGTGGGTGCACTGTTGGGCGGTAGCGGTTCATTGAGCGTAAAACGATTATCTCAATTTGTCAAAAGATTTTACAAATATAATTATGTAGGTACTTGTATCATTTCCATGTTTGAAAAAAGCTTAACACAGTCCTCGGCGGAAACGGCGATTACCTGACTCGGATATTAGCATCCACTTCGCCAGGCAATATCCTACTTTCCGGGCAATACTGTACAATTTTGCTATCGGTATCAGTATTCCCGATCCGATACAACTGAGAGTCCTTCATGAAGCGATCCCACTGTTCCCTCGAAGGCCGCTCGCACGTCACTTACCTCGAGCGGTTGATACACTTGCTTAACTATCTCCGTCCCTTTTAGGTTTTCATAGGCTAATTAGGAATTTTAATATAAATCCCTACATACATAAACTCACGCCCATTCAAAGAATGGGGTATACAGAGCTACAGAAGAACTATTTTACCGTTCGTCTGTCCATATTGGGGTGTCTAACATTTTTTTATATTACCTTGTTTTCGCCACGTTTGTCTAACGAACACGTCGTCTAGTATGGCATACAAACAGACAGACACACATGGCGAAACTATAAGAGTTCCTTCGTCATTTAATCGGGGATTTGTATCTACATATTTAATACCTACCGAGTTGCACAATTACTCGCCTCACGAGTTGAGTCCGGTTACGAGATTCAATGTTCGATTGCGAAATTTTATAGCAAAAGTATATTTTACGATTGAAACCATAAAATATTTAGTTCGAGTTGTTTATTTCATTAGAAATAGTTTTATTTATAAATATTAGTTCATATATTTATTAGGTTTTTTCTAATCTAGATACAAAATCAAGCCATGACCAAAAATAATAATAAATTAGTTTTGTTCGTGGTTATTGCCATTCAATTCTTGTTCACCAGCCATTGTCAGACTTCTCCCGATTATGGAACCGTCCTCCGCCGCGCGCGCGTCGTCCGCGACATCTTCTCGACGGTCGGCGACATATTCGTCACTCTCAAGAACGGGAACAACTTCACGACATCGCAACACGCGGCAGACAACTTGCTGATTCATAATTTCATTCAAAATGTGAAAGATATATACGCTGACAAATATGAAGAAATCTATAATATTAGTAGAGCACCAAATTATGACGAAAAAACTAAATACATTATTTTGGTCATCAGCAAAATTGTACACGGAATAATCAAAAATGATTGGAAAAACTACAATAAGAGTGAAGTAATTATGCGGAGCGTGTTCCACGGCGTGGTGGCCGCCGGCGAGGCTCAGGGCCGGGAGCGCGGAGGAGGCGCTCTGTTCGACTTCGCCCGCTTCGAGAGGAACTTCAGACGAGGAGCCGAGCTGACCGCCGCGATGGTCGTCGGCAACCTGCTCTTCGAACATTCTGAACAACTGCTTGCGCGCGCGCCATCGAGACCCCAAGTCGATCGAGACGAGGAAGCGTGGAGTGAGTATCAAATCCGTCATAATAATATTACGACCAGTAAAAAGCAAAACATAACAATATCAACTTACGAATAATTTTTAAATAACAAAAATAAGTTTGTGTGTCCGTGACTGCAGTTTCAGTCATCCATCAAATCTTTAAAATAAAAATAAGCAATTGAAGAATCATTAAAAGTAGAAAATTCATTTTATAATCTTAAAATTGTTCATTCTTTCGTCTATTACTAGTATATTTAAAATTCACAAACCCCTTCTTCTATCATAGATTAAAATCAGTATTTGTGTGTCAGTCCTGTTTGGAGTTGGCTAATGAGCAGTGTGCCCGCAGCGCCGGCGGCGCGCACGCGGCGGCTGTTCGGCGCGCGCGCCGCGTCCGTGGCGGAGTTCCCGTTCGCGTGCAGCGTGCACGTCGGCGGCGAGCTCGTCTGCGCCGGCGCCGTCCTCTCCAAGCGCGCCGTCATCACGGCCGCCTCCTGCCTCTGGCGGTCCGTCCCGCGCACCAACATGCAATACCTTTATTAACCCTTGACGCTAACAGAGTGTTTATAAGTTTAACATTTGTATCTTTTTGTCTCTCTGTGTCTTTGTACTCGTAGTTGTTCAAAAGTTAGTTCATTTGGTTTCATAAAAATCAGTTCAGTTTAAGAGACATCAGCTCCGAAGGGTCCTATTAAAGTCCTCGACGTAGCCTTGAGAATTGCTAGACTTAAGTGGAACAGGCATATCGCTTGCAGAACAGATTACCAATGGGGCTCGAATAATTCTCGAGTGGCGTCCAACGAGGTGAACCAACGACGTGGCTAAGGTCGAGGGAAACTTATCAATGTAAAGTGTGTCCTATGTCCAGTAGTGGATGAATTTTAACTGAAATAATGATATTATGATGCTGATGATTCAACGATTGTGAAGCGCCGTGCCTCCGCCGCAGGTTCCACGAGTCACGGCGGCTGCCGCGCGTGCCGCTCGCGGTGCGCGTGGGCAGCGACTACGCAGGCGCCGCGGGCGTGCTGGTGCCCGTGGCGCGCATGGTCTTCCACGCGCGCTTCGACATCAACTCCCTCAGCAACAACCTCGTCATCCTGAAGCTGCAGGAACGCCTCAAGTTCGGCGAAGGGATCAGGAAGATCAAGTTTGACACGGAGGCGGCCGCGCTTCCCGAGAGTGTCCGGGAAATCTTTGTGTTGGGGTGGGGAGCTAGTAACGTGAGGATTCTTGCTATTTTTAATTGACTTTTAAAAAGTTAGGATTTTAATTTGGTGGAATCTGTTCAAGTTCCGTAGTCAACAAAAACCACTTAGGCTGGTTTTAGTGTTACGTGGACCGTCAGTGCCAATCGCTCCGCACAGACGGATCTAATACAATAATGACGGTCGTCCGCGCGGACCGTCCGCATTACTGTAAAACCCTGCCTAAGCTTAATACAGATTGAACCGCGATGTCCGCGTGACATTAAAACCAGCCTTATAGTTTCGCCATATCCGTCTGTTTGTCCGTCCGGTTCAACTAAAAGACTTTAAGAACCTACCACATAGCGTTAATATTTACCGGTCTCCATGAAATCGGCTATTTGGTGCCTAAATATGAAATGTAGGTATAGAGTTGTGTACTTAACACCGGGTTGAATATATTTATATAATTTTCATGTATTCCAAGGAGACACATCTTTATTTAACACTCTTTTGTAGGTTTTTGAAAGCGGTTTTTGCTTTAGTTCTTAATTGTTTGAGTTTAGATGTGACTGAGGCAAGTTAGTAATCAAGTGAACCTCCAGGTGACGCTGGTGGAGGGCGTCGTGTTCCGGGACGCGGCGCTGTCGGCGGCCGCCGTGAGGCTGTACGACATCCACAGCTGCCGGGAAGCTTATTCGAGGTAATGTTTACTCGTTCTTCGGGTTCCGTGCCAAATATTGAAAACCCTTATTAGATGACTTTGTTGACAACTGTCTGTCTTTCCGTAAATCGATTTGGTTGCAAAAATTTACAAGAATTTGGAAAAACATGTAGGTATTGTTGTGGGTTTTTGGGTCGGTATTAAGTTGAGAAATTGAAGTTACAGCTTCTGCTTACTTTATGAAGCGGTTTATAGATACGTTTAGTACGGCGTGGCTTCTTAAGGATAAAGACAGCAAGCAGGATCAGGACTTTTTGGGTTTTTTGATATTTCATCATACAAATAAGACGTGGGTGCCTTAGTGCTTGATTCCGAATTAAATTTCACCTGTTTTTTCCACGATAAAACTGTTTTCTAATTAATAACTATCAAGGACAGTCAGTGGCGCTAGACAAGCTACATTCCAAGAACGTTATCGTTTTAGAAAATGTATAGAGTTAACGTAAGCTGCCGGACGGTCGCGTCGAGTCCTTATGTCAACTCCATACATTTTAGCAGTTTTTGATAATCGTTTATCGTTGTGCATGTTGTCAAGGGCCACGCACGGGTCGCTCCGGAGGGAGACACTAGAACTTGATGAATGGCAGCTTTGCGACAAAACTGTGATATCTTCAAATTTGCGACAAAAGAAATTGTCACAGTTTTGTCGCAAAGATGCGATCATGTTCAAACGTTACCGTTGTTGTAGTTACTACGTCCGCGACACACACTTCTGCACCGGGCTGGTCGACCGCGGCAGTGGAGCTTGCAGTGTGCGTATAAACAACAAGATGTAACCTGACAACAAGGCGTGCGGCCTACTTACTGAATAAACATCTTTTATCTTTTTTAGGGTTCCGTACCAAAGTGGTAAAAAAGGAACCCTTACGTTGACACTCCTATGTCTATCTGTGTGTCACCGGTTTTTCTCAGCAAATGCTAATCCTATCAAATTAAAATCTGATAACGGTGTATAATTTGCTAGCCCGCAACTATTTGCATTAAAAAAAAAGGTTTTGTAATAAATCGAAATGTGATCTAAAAGGGTGGTTTAAAAATGAAAGTATGGGCTTGACTTGCACATTTTAAATGGGTATATTTTGAAAATTTTGGTCTTTTCGTTTTGGGTTCATGACCAGAAACGTACAAAACCCACCGTACATATTTCCGATTAGATAAATTAGAAAGTAGATGTGCAAGTGCAGCGTTTGTGTTGTGTGCCAGAGCGACATCGGCGGGCCGGGCGTGGCGGGCAGCGTGCTGGCGGGGCTCATCAGCTTCGGGCCGGCGCGCTGCGGCGCGCGCGACCAGCCCACCGTCTACACCAAGCTGGGCTTCTACGCCGACTGGATCGCCAACGTTACCAACCAAGTAAACTTCATCACCGCCGCTAACTTTACCATCACCAGTTTTCAAACATGGACGTATCTATGTGTTTCTGACTGTCTGTGGCATTGGAGTTAGCTTCCAACGGATGAACGGACTCAAATGCGGTTTTTAGGGTTCCGTACCAAATTGGTAAAAAAGGAACCTTTGTGGTGAGGCTCTGGTGTTTGTCTGTCTATAGATCTATCTGTATGTCACAGTAGTTTTTCTCAAAAACTTTAGCAGCTATCAACTTGAAATTTGGCATAGTTGTATAACTTGTTAGCCCGCGTGTTTTTAGTAAAAAAAAAAATATTTTTCTAAATATTTGAAAAAGGGTCTAGAAATGGCGGATTGAAAAGTGAAAGTGATTTGATTATTACAAACGCGGTGTCATATTATTATGAAATGATGCCAAACTTCATAAACCTAGCTAGAGAAAATACTCATTGTGTTATGACATTTATTTTCTATGCAATAAGGTCCATTTTGATTAGCCTAAATTTTAATACCGATTTTCAAAGTTTCTTAGTTATTTCTCGAAAACTGTAAATAATTAACGCTTCATTTTATTTTTGCCATAAAATAAATGTGTGTATGTATGTAAACTCTTTATTGCACAAAAAAATCAAGTAAGTACGTAAGGTACGTAATGATTTTTGCTGGGATTTTTTATAAACTTTTGGCTATAAATCAAAAAGCATTTACATCAAAAAAAATAGCGTTGCAATATGCCGATTGAGCACATTCATTATGTATGACACCCCATTTGCTATAAATAATCAAACCACTTTCATTTTTCAACCCCTATCCTAGGCCACTTTTCAATTATTTATAAAATTAATTTCATTTTTTTTACTAAAAATAGATGCGGGCAAGCATCTTGTAGAACTATGCCAAAGTTGATAGCATTTGTAGTTGCTGAGAAAACCGGCTGTGACAGAAAGACAGACCGACAACGCAGTCTCACCATTAGTGAAAATCAATTTTGGCTAATAAATTGGTTGTAATCCCTATTATGGTTCTTTACATCTGATTGTGCTCATACCTATATTTGTGATGTGAGGGTTTATAACTTAAATAACCTAACCGAACCTAAATCAACAGTCGCAACAGTGATCAAAAAGTGTAATAATGCTCTAAGTAAAAATAAGATACTGCATTATTTATTAGTTCGCTCACTGGTATATGATTTATCAACCGTTTTATTACAGATCACAGAAAGAAAATCCTCACCAAAACGACAAAAAAAGCAAAATAATAATAAGATAGATGTTGATTCTATAAAACAACTCGCTGGAGAGTTGAAAGAGGTCCTTCGCACTAAGTCCAACGTCACCGCGGGCCAAGCCGGAGCCAAAGCCCGCTGTCATCATACTGATGAAGAAGAAGATATTCCAAAGTCATATCCACTTAAAGGAATAGCCACAATAGGCCCTGAAGAGGAGAAGGACCCTGAAGTCACCGAGCCTAGTATTAAAATACCTACGAATCGATTTCTCAAATCTAAATTTAAAAAACATAAAAAATCTTCACCTGAATTATTAAGAAGCCATCAACATTCGTCAGAAGAGATATCTACAGTTGTGACGAAATATTATAACATTGAATTAGAAATGGCCTATGACAGCAGTGACACTAACTCAAGCCATGCGAAAACATATTCTTCAGCAAGTGAAGATGACTACAGTTCCGAGACTGAAGAGATCGCGATCCCCGTGGACGACGCCAGGCTCCAGGAGGCCAGGAGGCCAGGGTCCGAAGAAGAAGAAGATAACGATTATCTATTAAAAAGATTTACCATGACTTAATAAACTTACAATTATTAATTGCTGACCGCATTGTTTACTGGGTAAATAAGGACGTCGAATGTTAATAGACCGCTAGGTTGGTACCGTTGTACGAAAACGTCAAATTATCATTTTATTAGTTCTTTGTTTAAGTTCTGTGCGAACTACTTCAATTTTAGATTGTTGATATTACAGTTATTATTTAAAATTTTATTCTGACAAGACGTTTTTTTTTACATCGGGACATCGCTTAGGACTGTAGGCATACCAAGAAATAAAAAATGGAAAAATATCTGAAATAAAAGCGCATACAACGGACTTAAAACTATCGCGACTAAATAAGTAGACTTGATTGGTTCCTAAGAAATGGACTTTTAAAACACAGCACCAACTAACTTTAAATACACAATTAGCACGTAGTTTTTTAAGATAGTTTTTTATGTTTGTAGTTACGGCTTGGGAAACCTACACTGCTCATGGTGCGACATGCACTTTCCCGGATTTTGGATATATTAAACTTGATATTTTTTCTTTAAAACTGATAAATGTGAAAACACAATTAGAAACAAAAAAACCTTGTTACTGTTGTTTTTGTCACATATTTGTAATACCTTTTCGCATATTTTGGTTGAATCTTCAAAATACCTTACAATTTCCCTCCTTTCTTATCGCATTTCATCAACAGCATCACTGTTATATTTTATTTACTTCAGTAGTGATATCAGAACTGGTTAGTTTGTACTCAGTAATAAATATAGTTGCATCATCGGAAAACATGACACAAAAGTGATCAGTTATTAGGGGAAATTCGTTGACATATACCAGGAACAACAGAAGACCCAGAACGCTACCTTTCGGTACCCCTGTAAGTTGAATATAATTATAAGTTGACGGTTCACATTTGATGGTCTTTGGGGATATTTAATAAATTAATTTTAAGGCTTTTAAGGCAGCACGGCGAATCCCGAAGTTTTCAAGCTAACTTAATAGTGTTTTATGTGAAACGCAGTCAAACGCCTATGACAAAAAGATGACAAGTCTATAAACAGCCCAATCAAAGTTTCTTTCTAATGTATCTACATAGAAATATATCTGTTTAAAAAATATATGTGTAAACCTCTTTAAGCTCCTGAAGGTTTTTTTTCCTTTCCTTATTCACGCCATCGTCGTTTCGAATATCAATTCCCCCTCCAGTTTTACGTTTCCCATTTAATGCCTAGTTTATCACCTTGGTCGTATAATTTGAATTACTGTTGCCGATTTTGATATCGAAGCTCGTTAATCCTACGATTTCCATCCAATTTTTCGTTTTGTATTGAAAAAACCGATGAAGTAGTTGTGTATCGGGAGTTTATATTCATCACTAATTCCATTTATTTTAATTCTGAGGCTAGAAAATATTTCGTTTACGACTTGAAGTATAGTATCTGTTGGCGCGATGTCCCGGAACCCCTGTCCCGGGACGTGAGCTGCACCGATGCAGCAAACAAACACGAAATGGACCACAATGTTTCGTGAAGACAACATGACGAAGCCGGCACTCTTCGCACTACTCAATACAACGCAATTTGTTTATTCAAATTAATTGTGAAATATACCACGATGACATTGTAACGTTTTCAAATAAATATGCATTATGTTTAGTTTTATTTTTATTGAAAATTTATATGTATTCCTTGAAGCGGTAAAGTAACTAAATTTGATTTACGACATAAAACATGTACAAAAAAATATAGATTATTTATAGTCAGAAATGAAATACATAACTCAAAATTATACCAAACATACTCGACCGAAAAAAATGTAATGCTCAATATAAGACTATACGCAAAGGGAACCTTCGGATACATTGCGAATACTCTATTCGGAGTGCTTGACGATCGATTCGCAGAACAGTAAAAGAAAGATATAGGTCTCCTCCGTGACAGCAAAACACCTCGTTAATGTGTGGAAAAATCAAACATCTATTGTTGAAGCTGAGTACAACATGCTTCGAAGAACCAGATGAACTTTTCAAAAACATGATGAATGAATACACCAACACTGTATAAGCTTGGAGAGAGACGCATCCACGCCGGCGAAAGAAATAACAAACGCAGAGAGCATAGCTCAATTTACATTTGTCGCTATGGCTACTAACTAAGTCACCCTAAAACGATACAGGATAACTGATTACATATAAAATGGAGAAATCAACAGCTATAGAAATAATTAAGAGTTATTATCTACCCAACTTAACTTAGGGGTGCGCCTAAATCAGTCTTAAAACTTTTTTCATAATTTCATTTATGAATTTACCAACGAAATGTATAACGAACGTATATTTTACTGTAGCCCATTATACTCTCATATAGCAAAACATCCTTTTGTTATAACATTCATATGCCATAATGCTATTTGATATACTAAAGTTTAAGTAAGTATAATTATTAAAAATAATAAAAACATTTGCAATAATGATCAGGTGAAAATCATAACAAATTATAATATATGTTTAAACCAAGGTCATGTAAACCAATCTGCTAAATGCCTATACTTACAGGTTAGATTAAGTCAAAGTTGCGTCAAGGCGCGACGCGTTATTATACATTCTCATAATTTATGATTCGAGGCATTATTCATTCTTATGCATTGAAAAAACCGACAAATCAAGGATCGCAGGCGACCATTGGCGAACATAGACGATGATCGGCGAATACAGCCGAGTATGCCATCCACACTATCGAGCGATTATATTATATATATTAGCAATTTATTTATGATATCTGTTATCCCGGTACTCAAATATGTCGCAATACATTTACGAAAGCATGTATACGTGCTCGTTCAAGAACGGGATCTGGACAATTGCGTTTTACGGTCCTCTTTTAGATAGATTTTTATTTTATTTTATTTTTTAGGTACAAAACCATGATGTAGATCAAAAACATTAATTACAAACACAACTTAGTGAAACATTTAAAATATCTATTGTACTCATAAATGTGTAACATGAAGGTAAAATAAAATGACATGATGGTCACCGACAAGTGTCGGTGCAGAGCAAGCATACCGCGTGTCAAAACAAGTGGGTCCGCCAATCAAAACCCAACCACGACTTATTTGTTATGAATGTTATGAATGGGTCAGTTTCGAACAACACTCGTACGCACCGATCGGGTTCCGACGCAGAGAACACGAGCTAACATTATTTATATAGAAGACAACTGCAAGCTAAAAACCGGTAACATTACTGTTCACACATTTAAATATGGTCAATAAAGGAAACTTCAAAGGGCATTGGGTAAATTTGTTTGAACAATATTGTCATTTTTTATTTCAGCGGCCACGGATGATTTTAACATAGTTATTTAGAGGACCTCGAAATACACATAGATATATATAATTTATGGCGTTTAATAACATCGGAGCCGAGATATTTAAGATTTAAGTGTTCAGTTTTTAGTACTAAAAGTACGCACAGGTTAGAATATTAAATATCTCGGCTCCGATGCACTTCAGAGTATTACATTACATAACAAAACATGTTAATTTTTAATTATCCTATCATAATTTACCACTTTTACTAATGGCCGCTCACCTTGAAAATGTATGACTTTTACAAATGACAACACTTTTACCCAAACCCCTTTAACATACTGATTCCATTAATAGGCCCGCCTTTTATATTCTATTCGCTAATAAATCGCGTAATCAATGTAACGGCACCGTGACATACACTCACGCCTTCATCCCCGAGCGCGGCCGGCTGAGCTACATAATTACCGACAACTCTAACAACTTGGTGATCATTCTGTAACCACATTTTGCACAATCAGGCTTAGACTCTTACCATACCGTAGCATTAAAGAAATAATAGCTAGGATAAAAACAGAAAGGCCAAGGAAATGAAGAACATACAAGAAAGAGTACATGCGTGAAACGAAATTCAGAATTATTTCGAAGTTTACGTGCACCGCTACACGGCCACGCACTGCCTTCCGGCTGCCGTGATCGACGCAGCAGTGTTCGTGTGGCGGGAAACACGTTGTTATTACAAACTGGAAACGAGACTGCCAATATCGACGAGTCCACAGCAGCAACATTTGTCCCCTTCGTCATACGATTAAGTTAATTCATAATAAACTTTATTTTAATTATTTGTTTTATGTGGCAATAAAATGTGTTTGGTTTATTGAATGAAGCTGCACAACTTAAATCATTGATATCTTATCTTACGAATGGGCCCTTTCAGATACACTTCGACCCTTTTTTATACGGTTGAAGTTCATTTGCACGTGATGATTCAAGTTCGAGTTCCCGCCGCCGCCTGCCGCCTGGTCAACGCTTCAGCGCAGTCGACCTCCGCGAACATTAGATCCTCACATAAACTTTTGTCAAAACTTTCATGGCCGACCGAACTTGCTTTTTTTACAGAGTATGACCGTTATAACAACCAAATAAAATAATAAAAAATAAAGTTAACTTAAAATTTAAGGGGGTTGCCATACAAAAAACGTTAAGCATTTTATTCGGTTGATTTTAATATCAAACGGCGGTACAGAACCGTTTTGTTGATTTTCTGAATTTAGCGCAGAGCAGCGTGACTTCACGCGGAGGGGGTGGTGGGGGGAGGGGGGGCACACCGTTGTGTGGTAGTACGCAAGCCGGAGAGAGCAACAGTAGTCTTTCGCACGTACACTTACAATCAGCAGCGACCATGTCTAAATTTACTTTAAGAAGATGTTTCTTTCTTACGAATTTAAGTATTTTCATTGTGTTAGCCGTGTCGGCATTGAGCCTATTTTTTTTCGAACGTTGGTTCGCCGGGGAGCGCTACAGTTCTATGTTCTTCACGGATCCTTTGGAGGAGGAATATGAGCGCCAAGTCCTGGACGACGAGGCGCGCGTGATGCCGGGGCTGGGGGAGGGGGGGAAGGCCGTGAATATCTTCGGCAGCGGGCGGCGGGGGGGCAAGGAGTACGAAAAGAATTACATCATTGACACCTACATGAGCGACCGTATCTCTTACACACGCACCATGCCAGGTAAGTTCATTAATTAAACATACTCGAAACAAAATAATAGTACATTGTGTATTAAGGGTGGTAAAGAAAGAATTACAAACGAGAGTCTGTTAGAAGCCCGAAGCCGAAGGCTGAGGGCTTTAATGACTCGAGCTTTGTATTTCCTTTACCACCCGTGTAACATACAATGTTTTTCATCACAATTGCGAGGAAATGAAATAAAATCAGACAAAAGATCATATTTTTAACTTATTAGCGGCAGACTACATCATTGTCTGTGACTTACCACAGATAATGTCAAACGTGTTCGGAGTCCGATTCTAGTGACATATGAGATCAATAGTTTATTATGCGAGATTGTTAGGAAATAGTATTCAAATGACATTTCATCTCGAATGAAACTTCATATCGAATGGCACAAGAATTGAGGTCCTGACGTATTGTGATAGTCCACGTATAATATTTAAAAAAAAAGCTATTACGCACTTTAGTTACGTAATGGTAAAAAAAGGCCCGCGGGTATTATTTTGGATTTACGGTCGATTTTTCTAGCATGTTAGGACACTATTTACGAGCAAGTGTGATGAAAAAGATACTGTTTGTCTGTCGCATTTTACATTTCTTGACTAAATAGATTAACGTCAATTTAATTGATCAAAGAATTAAATAATAGTTTACAATTAATTCACAGTATTTTTACAAGGTTTTATTTAACTTGCAATGTATGTACCTATAAATATGTAAGGGTCAAATCTTGCAAGTTAAATTTGACCCACTTTCCGGTATCCGATAAAGTTGAAAATTAGCATACGCCTTTAATTCTGATGACAATACAATAATATAGTATCATCGAGCTGGTCTAATGATGGAGAGTCAGGGTGGCCATAGGAACTCTTATATTGCACATGATAAACCCGTCGTGTTAGGGCTTGTTAGAATTGTTTTGACGAGGAGATGACGACTGTGCAAAATAAAGCACAGACAGCAAAAAGCCTGACCCAAAAATGAAATTTTTGACAGTAACTTATTTAATTATTATTACAGTACCTACCTATATTACCGACCTTTGAGTCTGAGGAAAATGTGGTCTAGTATGTCGTTGTTGAAGATCTAGTGGAATATTCGAATAAGTGTGGGTAAGTTAGGGAAGTGATTAACTCTAGGCTCAGATTGATCAAGTAGAGGAGAATACTTGCTAACAAATTATTACTTTATCGTGAAAACGGTAAAACATAAGGTAAGGCGGGGTAACTGCGTCTAACCATAACCCAAAAAAATATATGGTTCTTACCTCACCCGACGGGGCGAGTCCGTCTAGCCAACATAACTCTTAGAATTATATGGCTTGTCGCTTTGACCCACCTGACCTCACAAGCGACAAATGTAGTATGATTATTTAATTATGTTACAAACCCTGAAGAAAAACTATAAATGCTAAAGAAATGGTCAAGTTTAGTGGGTCCGCGCTGATTTGATTCGAAATCGAATCCAAATTTTGTTGGATAAATAAGAAACATAATGTCTACTTAGTGGTAAAGCAGACCAAGAAGTAAGAAGAGTTAAATACTACTGCCACTTATATAAAAAAAATGAAATTACATTCTTAAATTAAATCATCACTTAAGTTCGTAATTTTTCTTCCTTTCTTATTAAACCCATCAATGTCTTATTTTATAATATTTTCTGTTGTTACAAAATCATTGATACCTATAGCAATCCTCGTAATGCGGTAGGAGTCAAGCCCGTATCGTTATAAAAACATCTCATTATAATTCCTAAATCAAAGCATTTTGTAGCGACACTCTCTCTGGAACAAAATATATTTTTGCCGTGTCAATAAAAGAGAGGCATATTTTACTAGTTAGGTATTCGATGGCTCTACTCGCGTCTCGCTCATCCTCGACGGTGGGACAATTGCTTAAAGCCATTTTGTTATAATATCAGTAAACAAAATATCGGGTATAAATTAATTCATGTAAAAATTATGATGGTGAGGTGTTCACCAGCGTATCAGTGACAGGTTGCAAGCCCATCGCCTAACAGTACTATCAAGCCTTTATTCCCTTAGTTGCCTCTTTTGACTCCCACGGGAAGTGGCAACCACATGCGGGCTATTTTTTTTTTAACCTAGCCTAGCGTCATCTCTATTCAAAAGAAAGTTGAATAATTTGATTTTAGTGCTTTTCTAGACTTCTCTGCTGCTCGGCTAGAACGTTAAAGAGTAATCAGCTGTGAAAGGAGGGGAGCTTTGATAAATATAAGGTTATTGGGAGTGGAGAGTGCTCCTACTGTTCCGTTTGATTGTGATCGGGCCGTCAGACCTGCGGCACCCGGCGTGCGCCGCCGTCGCGTACGACGCGGAGCTGCCCTCCGCCTCCGTGGTGATCGTGTTCCGCGACGAGCCGTACTCGCTGGTGCTGCGCACGGTGTGGAGCGTGCTCACCGCCGCGCGCAGGGACCAGCCCTGGCTCGCGCGCGCCAACTTCCTGGAGCGCCACACCAACCGGACGATGGCGATAGGTGAGCCCACCGTCTAGGAGACAGACGAGCACGCGGGCCGCACAGGCAGGGCAGCTTCCAGAGTTCTACACCCATGGGCCCATCGTCATGTTAGATATCGAGTCGATGTATGACGTCATTGCTGTTTGCTATGAATAGTACATAAACTTGTTTATAACCTTCCAAATGTAATACCATCTACGTTTTCACTTAACCTCCGGCTTTTCAACCAGTGTTGTGCAAAACAACAGCTGAGCGGGCGTGAAGAAAAATATACATTGTAAGCATAACTAGGTTTATTGAAAAACGGCTCATTGAAAGATAGACAGCTTTTTTGACTGTGGGACTCTTCCAAACTAGACATGGTTATAATGGTCCCAGCTGATAGAAGTCTTGTGTTTTTTACCAAAAATAAGACGAAGCTTGTCCCTTAATTTTATTCGTCAAATCCCCGCAGGCTACCCGGGGCAGCGGCCGGACTCCGAGCACGTGTACTTAAAGGAGATCATCCTGGTGGACGACCACTCGGCGCGGGCCGAGCTGCGCGGCAAGCTGGCCCACTACGTGCGCACGCGCCTGCCGCGCGGCCTCGTGCGCCTGCTGCGCCTGCCCGAGCGGTCAGTGCCCCGCCGGTTCAAACTTGCCTGATCGGTCAGTATCCCGCTCTGCTGCCGGACCGTTCAGTGTGAGTTATTCGCAGGCTAGTACCACCACCCCACAGTCACCCCCACTGCCTGCCATTTACCTGACTCGTTTGACACCGCAGCATGTGAACGCGAACTGGCCTTTCCGAAAAGGAAGGAAAGGAATGCCCTCCCCCTCCGATTAACCCTTCGTTTCTACCGTGAAACCGAATAACATTAATCAGGTTTTTTAAATTAAGAATGTACTTTTTGGGGTTCCGGAGCAAGTACTGAACAACGGTACCCTTCTTGTGCTCTGTTGTTTTCTTCTTTAGTAGTGTTTTCTTTCCGACTGCACTAGATCTGGCTGACACATGTGCTCCCACTAATGCTGATGGCCTTCAGGAATATATTCCGTATGTTCAAATTGAGGATGTTACGGCAGGTCTCGGTCGGACAGTCCGACGCTTTGTGGCCAAATCTGTGACAATTGCGGTATACGCGCGTTCGAACATTGCCGGTAGGCATGTCGTTTGATGAGCGGGGCTTTCAGGCCTTCAGGAAAACCTGGTAGTCTGGGGGAGTTCCACACGAAGAGAGATGAGAGGGTGGGGGGGGGAGGGGGTAGTGCCGGTGATGTAAATTGACGCCATAATGCAACAATTTGCTACTCAATGCTAGGAAAACTAAATGTGTTAGGTTCGCTTTGCCTAACGTTAAACCGGTAGATTCTAGAATTTTTCTAAATGACGAGTGTTTGCAAATGGTAGATAAGGCAGTTTTCCTAGGCATAACAATAGATAAAAATTTGCAATGGAGTCCCCATATATCTGTACTGGCAGGTAAACTAAGCTCGGCAGCTTACGCCGTTAGGAAAATTAGACAATTAACCAATGTTGAGACAGCTCGCTTAGTTTATTATAGTTATTTCCATAGTGTCATGTCGTACGGTATTCTGGTTTGGGGTAAGGCTGCTGACATACAAACTGTATTTGTTTTACAAAAAAGGGCCATTCGCTCTATTTACAACTTAGATTCCCGTGACTCCTTAAGAGAACTTTTTAAAGAAATTAATATCTTAACTGTAGCGTCTCAATTTATTTATGAAAATATTATTTATGTTATTAAGAATTTAGATTCTTTCACCAAGAATTCTGATATACATAATTTAAATACTAGAAATAAAAATAAAATCGCTATTCGAAAATTCCGCGTCCGTAAAGTACATAAATCATTTGTTGGTCAATGCATTCATTTCTATAATGAATTACCTGACGTAGTTTTAAAGTTACCATTTCCAGCACTTAAAAATTACTTGAAAAAATCGTTAATGTCAAAAGCGTATTATAGGGTCGAGGACTATCTAACAGACAAAAATGCATGGTCTAAACCCGAAACATAGTCAATAATAATTTGATCAATTGCAAAAGCTTTATCTTGTCTAGGGGACACCATTGATGTAGGAAACCGTATCGAAACTTTTATGTGATCATCTTGCACCGTGTTATAAGTTATAAACAAATGTAAGTTTTTTTTTTTCTCCTATTTCTTCCTTTATCTCTCACATAACATTTTTGGCATGTTTTCCTGCTGATCTACGCATGTTATTTAATATTATATTGAATTTAATATTTATTGCTTTATATAATGCTAGATTAAGTAGTACCATTGTAATATGTTTAAAAAATGACTGACTGCTGAGTTTCTTGCGGCGTTTCTTCTCAGCAGTGTCTCCTCTTGGGAAGCGCTGGTAGATTCTTGACGTGTAAAAGTGCCCGTGCGGCCTACTTACTGAATAAATATCTTTTATCTTTTTTATCTTTTTTATCATGCGGGGTGTTGTCTTTTAATACTATTACAAGTATTTTTCTAACATTGGGATTTAACATTTTGTTTGTATTATTTATTAATTTATTATATTGATTTTCAATTTCAAACTTTGAAAGAAAAGCAAAGCGTAATAACCGCTATAGTGATCCTGACGGGCTGTATCACTGCTGTACTTGGTGGATGATGATTGAACTTTTTTGACCTTTCCCAAGAGCCGCTTGACGGCGGGTTGTTAAGCGTCGCTACTAGGACTCGGGGTTGTTGTCGTGTGACATATGAACACTGACTTGAACTTTACGGAATTGAATACAAGTTTGCGTCCACACGCTCCAGGTGAACAGATGATGATCTTGACCGTAAAAGGCAACGACAGTTCTAGGTCTTTCTATAAACTAGATCCACCTTAGTCTATGATTATTACTTCGGCGACAGGCAATCACAAATTATTATCTTAAAAAATAAATGAAAATATGTTAATTTTCCGTCATCCTTTGCCAACAGAGCTAATAAATGATAAACGTTTATGAAAACACTAGCTGGAAGTTACTATAATATACGCAGCATGACGTCATCGGCACCAAAAGTCGGAGCCCTACAGAAAACTGTGTTAATGTAAAGATCAGTCATCGATCGATGGCTATCCTAGAATCCCCAAAACTACCTAGTTATTTAATAAAGCCATGGTTCTTAAACGCAAAGGTGCGGTCAAACAGATACTGATGTAATGAATAACTTTGTGCAGGAACGGGCTGACCCGCGCGCGGCAAGTGGGCGCGCGCGCCGCGCGGGGCGACGTGCTCGTCGTGCTCGACGCGCACTGCGAGGGCCTCGCCGACTGGCTGCGCCCCTTGCTGCAGCGCGTCAAGGACAAGAGAACCGCCGTGGTCACCCCGATCATTCAATGGATAGATGCCAAGACTTTCGAACTCCACGACAGCAAGGAACTGGTTCACTTTGCGGTGAGGCTTCTATAACTGATTCTCTAACTTTTACATCACTTTTTGTCAACCAATGAATATTGTTAAGAAGAAAATTACGTTCGCATAACGTTCTTGTGTCGAATATCACATTATGTATAACTTTGCTGTTCCGAATATTGTATAGCCCAAAACACATAGAACTCGTGACCGCTCCGGTGCGTTTGTCTTCGTAAAACCAGACTGGCTACATGCCCCTCCCTCTTCGTTGCCGCTGCTGCTAAGTGACGCTTGTGCAGATATTCGGGTTCGTCTTCTCGGGGTACGCCGTGTGGATCTACGTGTCGGACGACGAGTTCAAACGGCGCCGAACCGTGCTCTCGCCCACTTGGTCAGTATACACAATCCTACATACAACAACAAGAGCCACAAAAATATACGCATTCCCGAAAGGTCAAAGAATGATGCCATTGACAATACGGTTTCTTTTTATGCATATGTTTGGCGCGATGACCTGTTAGATAGTGCTTTTGACTGTACTCTTAATACTTTGTCACTATGTACAAACTTATTGCATTGCATGTTAATGTATGTAATAATAAAATTACATAGCTAGTGGGAGAGATTTTTTCAATCTATAAAAACACGCCTACATTATTGCACATCACTACATAGTATAAAACAAAGTCGCTTCCCGCTGTCTGTCCCTATGTATGCTTAGATCTTTAAAACTACGCAACGGATTTTGATGCGGGTTTTTTTAATAGATAGAGGGATTTAAGAGGAAGGTTTTAATCTAAGATAAACTCTGTTTTATGTACGGATGTTACAGAAAACTCGCATAAACCGAAGCGAAGCGAGGGCGGGTCGCTAGTAATATTATATTAGGTATGTGAGACGAGTTAGGCCTTCGTTGACCGTAAACTCAGTTTCTGGATACAAATATAATTAATTATTTTTACCTGGTCCTTCAAACTGAATTTACTGGTCCTTCGAACCGAATCTTCCGGTCCTTCAAGTCGAATTTTCTGATCCTATGAACTGAATTCCCTGGCCCTGTGAACCGAATTTCCTGGTTCATAAAAACGATGTTTTCGGTCTTGCAGGTCCCCGACGATGTCGGGCGGGCTGTTTGCGATTTCCCGCTCGTACTACTGGGAGCTGGGCGGGTACGACGAGCAGATGACCGGCTGGGGCGGCGAGAACCTCGAGATGAGCTTCCGGATCTGGCAGTGTGAGTATGATTTTGTGAACAGTATTTAAAAAAAACGCAATTAAGATAAGTGTTTGTGTATAAAAGTAACGTCTTAATCTTGTTTTATTTTGTGTTCCTTTATTTCTTTCATTTCTGTATTATATATGAATAGTGCTTTTGTCTAGGATTAAGTGAATTAAGTAGGGATATAAGTTTTTTTTTAAACTCTATGTTGTATAAATAAATGACGATGCTTACAGACCTGAGAGACACCACACACGCCGCCCTCGCCACTCTCTCCACCCCCACCACCGACAAAGTCCTCGTCCATCTACACACTAGTTGCGCCTCCACCTTGCCCTTTAACAACGGCGCTTTTCTCGACTTCGCTCACTCTTCTCACTCGATTCGCTCTTAGTGAATACTAATAGCAATATCTTTAATTTGTAAAGAAGCATTATGTATAGCAGCATGTTTTATACCATTTTCGAATTAGTATTGAATACACTAATTTTTCAGAATGTTGCTCACTCTGGTTTTCATACATTTTTTATTCACCACAAGCATTCAAACTCGTTGCAAATATGAAAGAAAAATGTGTTGTTACTAATTAAGACCCCATTCACAAGAAATCAGTCTGGCCACCATGAGGCTCTAATACACATCCATTAGCGTCATTATTAGAAAATATTTAACAACACAACAGAACGAGAAAATCTCTTCATTCGTGGCCATCAGCGGGCATTAAAGTGAAGGAAGGTGCCAATTATTAAGAAAATAGAAAAGTTCGATTATCTCGAAAACCACGCAACGTTTACAAAACCTATAAGTGCTTTTTAGGGACCAGCCTAAAGTGCCCTGTCGATGGATGGAACCTTGTCCATTATTTACTGTACACCCTGTATAACTATACCAATCTTATATGCACGTAGAGTTATTTGGTTACTATCTAAGACGGGTTCACAACGTAGGTTCCTAGACGCTAGACGATCATATGGCCGATTCAACAATATTTATTCATAACATTTCTAACACTATATCTAAAGGCAGGAAGTTAACTTGTCAGGGGTAGCTTTTAAGCTTAGTAGCTTAACATAGATTAATTTACATAGGTAGTAGCTTTCATTTCGGTTGTTTGGTTTTGGTCTTCAGTTTAAGCTAGATTTTTAGGTAGAGTGGGTAGCGCTTTATTAGTTAGGCAATAGAGTTTCATTAGGCCGGTAACAGTACGAAACCCTAAAATTAACCGCGTTTTATGTTAAAAACGTGTACAAAGTTATTCGGTTTCACGGCAGGAAGTTCGCGTTCACATCGCGCGGCCTCGGCCCCCCACTTTTCATAAGTTATAGCTTTCATTTCAGTTATTTAGTTGCAGTCCAGAGTTTTAGGGTTTATTTAGAGTTTGGTAAGGCTAGATAGCACTAATTAGGTAGGTTAGAGAGATTTGTTAGGGAGGGTTATAGCATTTACTAGACTTGACTAAAGACCTGAGATGGTGGAGAACCCTGGCAGGCAGGCAGCAGGAGGTCCCTAGACAATGTCGCCATAGTCCCCAGAGGGGTTGCTAGACTTGTTTGGCAACGGTAGACTGTCTGAGGTATCTACTGGAACGCCGTATCAGGGAAAAGATCCCGCTTCTCATCGCCGCCCTGGAGGAGCAGGACATCCATGTGCCGTTGATGATGACCATGCTGGGCCCATCGATCCCCTTAAAGGTGCCACACTACAACACATTACCGTTAGCACGAACACGGCGCGACGTCGGCCTAATGGGGACTGGGCGTACTCGTCAGACAAGCAGTCGTGCACCAATCGCTGCCGGAGATGTACTTGGGTTTAATAATAACATAGCCCTTATTTACAATTACCGTATATAATAGTACTACGTAGCGGAATTATTTATAAGTGACGTCTTTGGGGTTCAATGTCCAACCGATCAATAGTATTACAAAATGACAATATTCCTGTCTACCTGCGCAGGCGGCGGCACGCTGGAGACGCTCCCGTGCTCGCGCGTGGGCCACGTGTACCGCACCAGCAGGCCCAGCGAGCAACGCTACGACACTCTCGGTACTAAAAATAATGTTTATAGAAATGCCATCAAAATCGCTTTTTTTTTTTAAATAAATATGATAATAGATCAGCCAAACTGAAGTCTGCTATTGGTTAAAAATATTGTGGGTGGCCGACTTCAGTTTGACTGACATATTACCATTTAATAGGAAGTTCTTTTGCGTTTTTAGAGGCAAGATTTGGTTTTTTATTTATATTTATTTTGTACTCATAATAATTTATCATAATAATTTAAAATGAATTGAGTGAATTTAATTGATAATGTCATATATTTAAACCATTTCATTGTGCTTCGTCATAGTCGCTCCAATATCTTACTCAAGATATCTTATCTACCGTCGAAGTACTCGTTAGTAACGTTGATAAGTTTCGGTGGCCATCAGAATTCTGTGGTCTTCATCATCAGTTTCACTGTCCTAGAGTAAAAATACCCAAATCGTTAAATATTTAAGGAGTTTCCTCGATTCCTCCAAGATTCCTTCAGCAGATCCTAACGTGTTGACAAATCTCTTGACAAACATTTTGACAGTGGCGATTGGCTATTTAAGAACCTTCTCCTTTTTTGAAGTCTGTCAAAAATATATTATTAATTCGTTGACGTCTTATTATCGATAGTATTGTGCGAAAAAGCTTGAAATTTTCTTTGTACGCAGAAGCTTTGATTTCATCCGATGTAACCAGTGACAGGGCTCCGCGGTGGTCCGAGAAGCCGCTTCCATAGAGCTGTATGTTCGATGTGTGGCAGGGATCAACATGGCGCGCGTGGCGGAGGTGTGGATGGACCAGTATGCGGAGCTGTTCTACCTGCACCGGCCGGACACCAGGGTGAGCCTCGCTCAAAGGAAATCACTTGTCCTTGTTGTGTTGTTGTTGGCCACTTCAGGCACCTGGGGCCCCCACACCACCCAACCCCCCTCCCTCTCTCAAACCCTTAGCAGGTCTGGTTAGGTTAGGTCTTGTAGGAATGATATTATGATGAACTCTATTAGGGCTATTGAATATTATGCTTTTCGTATATTAGTACATACAATATTAGTATTATATCAGCGTTAGGGTTAATAATATTCGACCAAACAATGTTAAGACAATCGCACTAGGGCTAATGTGTGTTAGGACAACCAAAATTATGACTAAAGATATTAGGGAATTCAAATATAGGACCAAAAACATAATGGATCCCAATGTAGACCCTTCTTGACGTGTAAAAGTGCCCGTGCGTCCTATTTACTCAATAAATGTCTTTTATCTTATTTTTATCATTTTTGTGCAGAATAACCCGCGAGTCGGCGACGTGTCGGCCCGCAAGGCGCTCCGCGAGAGGCTGCGCTGCCGCAGCTTCCAGTGGTTCCTGGACACCGTCTACCGGCAGAAGTTCGTGCCGGTCCGGGACGCGGAGGCGTTCGGCAGGTGGGCGTTGGGAGGTTCCATGGCTGATGGGATGAGTCCCAAGAGTAAATGTAGGAAAGAAATCAAGTTAAATTGAAACTGCATCAAGTATTTATTTTTAACGAAATAAACAAAATTGACAAGCATCATGATAAAAGTACGTATATTAAATAATATAATCATTCAACTCAATACTATTTGTGCGTATAAGAGAATTGACTGAGTGAAACGCGCAACACAAACTTTGTGAGCACGTTTGTGATTGTTACAGAGTGCAGAACCCTCGGTCGGGGCTGTGCCTGGATTCGACGCATCGCCCTTTTGAAGAGAACAGCTCGGCGCTCGGGTTCCGTCCTTGTCTCGCTATACTCAACATAACGCAGCACTTTTCGCTCACTTACACAGGACAGCTTAGAGACGAATTAAACTGCGTTCAATTGGAGTATGTCTAAGACATTTATTCTACGATTCTACTTAATACGAAATCCAATATCTTGTCAACATTATCGCAATTTAAAAATATGACTTGGATGTAAACATTTATTAAATATAATAAAACCCGATGAAATGGTAACGCCTTCGAGCCTCAGAGCCGATATCTCATTTCTTTTTCTTCGTGTATTCTTTCTTTCTACTCGTCAAACATTTAAATTTCACCGAGATCTGGTCATGGAACCGGTGGGAAGTGAACGGAAATGCTTAATATTTTGGAGTTTTAAACGTTTCCTGGACCCGCTGGTTCATTACCACTTAGTTCTTGGTCAAAAATTTACTGAAATTGTAACTATATCGACACAAGTTGTGTTGTGCTGTTGCAGGGACTTAGAGAATAAACATCAAAATCCGCTGGTTGTGCTGAAGCCATGTGACTCGCGATTGGGTGGGCTGGTAAGTTTTAAAAAAAGCGACACTTGCGACATCTCTGGAAAGTGAGAGACAACTATACAGTGACTCCATTAATACATTACATCGGTAAAATACGTATTTATATTTTTTTTAATTATATGATGCAATTATAACAAAAAGAGTTGCTATACCGATACCGCTTTGATATTACTTTCACTATTCTTGACACTCTTAATATATATCTTCTACCTACTGCCCATTATTTGTTTTTTTCTTACCTCTCTGGAAGGCGCAGCGCGTTAGGGTTGACTACCGTTTCTCTGAGTGGACGGAACTCTCTGCTAGCGTTCCCCAGGGAGGTGTGCTTTCTATGTTTCTTTTCTCCATCTTTTTCAATATGTTGTTATTGTTCGTTCAGCAATGGCAGTACATACGCGCGTCGAAGCAGCTGCGGCACGCGGCGTCCGGGCTCTGCCTCGACGTGCGCGGCGCCGGCGCAGACGCCGACGCGCGCGCATGCGCCTGCGCCAACCGCGGCTCGCAGCGGTGGACGTTTGACTACGACGGCACCCAGAGCACCAGTGAGCGCGTGCACCCCACAACCTCCGGCACTACCCGCTTACAGACCCAACCCCGCCCCGCGCCGGGCCTCCTAATTCATGCTTGACAAGTGTGCGTAATAATCGCTGGCGTGATCCTGGTGGGCTATATTACTCCTGCACTCGGTGGATAATGTAACGATTGACCTTTTGACTTTCCCTATGAGCCATTCGCGGCGGGTTCAAAGCGTCATTTAGGGCTCGTAGGGTTGTTGAATTTAGGGATACCAACACCGTCTTGGTTATCACATTAATTAAATCCATGTCTTTACACATCTATTTTTTTACGGAATTGAACACACGTTTGCGTCCACATGCTCCACGTTGACCTTAAAGATTATGACAACAAAAGCCAATGACAGCTCTAAGTCTATCCATAAACTAGATTCACTTAGTCTATGATTGTTAGGTCTATGATTGTTTAACCACAAATTATTAAGACAGAACACAATAATAAAAAAAGAATGTATTTTTTATTTTGCCGTTAACACAGAGTAAATGATAGTCAACGACCGAACCATACAGAAATTATAACATGATTAAGTTTTATAAAATACCGGTTTATTAATGGCGAAATAACTGATATTAATGAATCAGTTGAAAAATATCTGCTGTTAACAGGACAACAGCATGTTGAACCATGCTCAGTGTAGAGTTCCGTCGGCATTACGAACCACTGTCTTTAAAATCCTCATCTATGATCAAATTAGACATGTAAAGATATTGGGATCCCTTTTTCACCATACTTTTTTTGAAGTCAGATATCGATTTTAATATTATTTATGTTATGACCATAAGTATCGAATCGACCGGCACACAAATTGCAAAGCATAACGCCTAACCCTTTAAAAACAAAAAAATATCATATCGTAAATTTCAAACTCAATGATATTTAAAGTTAGTATAGCTTTAACGTCGTGACCCCAAGCTTTGTTGCAGCCAACCTGTTCCCGCGCGGCGTGGAGGAGCGGATCCGGAAGCTGGGCAGACCGCGGTGAGTCGCTGGTCGGGGGCCGACTCGGGGAGCCGGGCGGTAATAAATAGATAAACATAAAATATTATTATAGTAAGTAGCCGTTGTTGATGATGATGGCGAAGATATAACCTGATGACGAATAGTAAATGATTATTATCTAGGCTGGATACGTTGGTTCTGTGTCGGTCACCTCATTCGTTGAACAAAAGCTTAGTCCTTTCAAAAAGTGGTTAGCATCAGGGCAGGAACTACATTGATATCTGCAGCCGAGAGCCTGATTTATTACAATTTTCCTGTTTTAGGAATACTCCGCCGGATGATGAACTTATGGAGGTGAGTCGAGCCGTTGTTACGCAGGCGGCATCCCAAACAAGCCCCCGTCTCATTTCCTGAGAAACCCTTCAGGAACCAAAGTCTGCCTTGGTGCTGCTGAGAGCGAGGTCGCGGGCGGCGGAGGACTCCGCGAGTTACTTTAGAAACGATTCTACACAAGGCCTACTTGCTTTTTACTCTAAATATCAATGTACCCACGAGAAACTTATCTAGTGTACGTGCCAAGCTATTTTCTCTTTGCAAAAGTTAATGTTCCTCAGAATAAGTTACTAGATCGGTTTTTGTACACGTATGAAGTTTTGGCCCAGGGCCTGAGCAGCCTGACTCAATGGCGGGCCGCCGGGCGGAGTGGTCGCTCATGCGGCCGTCACTAAGGTTTCGTAGCCCACAAGGAACCCTTACAGTTTCACCATGTCCGTCTGTCCAACTGTATTTTGCTATAGTTATACATATAAATTTCGCAGACAAAGTTATAACACAAAATAATAATGCAAAACTGAATAACTACCTTTAAGCAAAGGTTTTTACATATTTTTTGACATTATAACAGAGTTATCATTGGGTAGCTGTTAAAAATTATCACGGACATGATTATATTTCACATTTTTAGATTTGGTGGACCATTTCGGAAATATTAAACTCCCTTCGCGGGTCTTTTCGTGGCGGTGAGGCTCGGCACGCGTGGACCGATTACCGGCGAGGCTATGAGGCTAAGGGCGTTGGCAGGATACTCCCTATTTTCAATAAATAGCATAAGCACATAGTGAACATAAGAAGATAGGTGAAATTAATGTGCCGTCCGGGTCGCCACCACCATCTCAGTTTGGCCCGGCCGCAAAGCGGTCGTCTCTCTGAACTGTTATGTTCCAGTCATGGGGTAATACCGATAGGACGATCACGCAGACTAGCAGGAGACCGTTGACCTTCCTTTTTCCATAAACTATATTCGTGGTGAATGATGGCCATGTGTCTCATTGTACGTTAAATCTTTATACTCATAGTTTTCAATAAATGTTATTTCCGAATTTGTCAATTTTAAAAAAGACTTATAATCATGTATTTGTATAATTTTTCCGCATTGTTGGACAAAAGCATTACATATACCTTGGCCTAAACAGGGATTGCCTGACTCGCATTTTAGCAGGCTTCGCTGAGGCTCGGCCGCCGACCCCCTCGTCCGGCTATTCCCTAATTTCCGAGCCTAGGCAATCTTGTACTATTTAATACGCATACAGTGTGTTACCGGCATGTGGGCATTTATTAAAGCTGCCGATAATACGCTGCTTTAGCAATTGTTTGCAAATATTATCAATTAAAAAATAATTAAAATAACTTCACAATTAATTTTCTTAGATACTGTCTATTTTTAATGTAGTGCATGTGCTGCGTGTTCATCGTTATCAGTATCGCTGTTGCTTGGTACAAGGCATGTCGTGGTACGGGGGCAAATCATAATAATCAAAGTATCCGTCGACTGTCATTTACACTTGTCAAATTGCTGTGCTTTACATTGCTGGCAATTAAAATTTTGTTAGAAAGTTAACAAAGCCTGATTTGTTTTTTTTAATTAAATTAATGTCATAGTTACGTTACAGATATACCGTCGGCTTAGTGCAAGAAGTCATTAACCCACAAAAAGTCAAGTTCGAGAAAAACGGGCCCAAAGTTTTGACTTAGTCAAATGAACATTATTGTTGTAGGTTCGGGTCTAGATTTAAAAATTAAACACAAGTGGTTAGCTAAATATATTTAGTATCAAAACCAATTAAAAACTTTGTACAATAATTCCAAATAACTTTTTTAAAAGCCTAAATATGTAGTTAGTGACTTTTTGTCTTTCTCGCTTTAAGGGAACTTACAATTAGTTATTTTTTATTTTAATCACAATTAAATCGAGAAACACAGTTTTAAACGAGAAATTTGGTTTCATCAGTCTTAATTATTACCCTAGAAACTTTATGAACATATTAACAACGCATAAACAGTTTTAAAAACTCTACTTCACAGATATAAACTCAACAAAACCACAACAATAACATAAAATTCTCAAAATGGCGTTATTTGTAACTCCAAACTAAAGTAACTAAAAAATGATTTTTTTTTATAGAGGAACTTAATATTAAGTAAATTATAATCCCAGACACTCACAGCAAGCACTACTTACTTACTGTTATAAAACATAAAAACTTCTAAAAGTATTAAAATAAAAAGATCAGCCTTTGATTTTGAACTAATACTGTAAGTACGAAAAAGAGTTAAAAAACCTAGTCATCCACCTTTTTTACTCTTCGTCTTCTGAGTTTGAAGACATTTCTTCAGGTACATAATCACGACTTTCTTTGGCTGGCAAGTTCTGGTACCGGTGGTGAAGTACCGAGGGTATAATTTTTTCATTGCACATTTTTAGTAAGTCCTTTTTTTAGCTAGAGTGATTGGCAGTTTTTGGTTGTAAGCTTTTCTCAAAATGTAAATGTTATAATTGAAACCCTGTATGGGTTTTTCAAGCTTACGTTTTCGCAGTTGTTTTATTGGGGCCATAGATTGGGATGTATTACTTTTTAACACGTGAAATTCTTTATACTCCGATTTGAAATCGTATCTGTATAAAACAACATTCGGCCTTTTTTTCTCTAGTCGAAAAGATTTCACTTTAAGCCATCGCAGTTTTTCTCCATTGACGTCAATCGATCGATTCTGCATCAAGTTATCTCTCAAGTCTTTAGGTTCAAAATATCTGTGTGGTTCATAACTATCGGTTCGTACGGTTTTTTCAGGGTTTTATTTTTCTTATTTTTTCTGTTTGATCTTGCTAATCGAATAACATTACAGAAGTCTATCATTGAGTACACTGGCATTAAACGCAATTGGTTCTCAATCGCACTGTGCATGCTATCTACCTACATATGTGTATGACCAGACTCTAAATATTTATGTTCTATTACCTCGTGATGAGTTGTCTGAACTAAATACAACTGCAGGTTTAAAAGGAATTGATTACGATTTTGGCCTCCACAGGTGTCAGTGAATATGGAAATCTCTTTTACAGTAGATGGGAGACGTTTTATCCATAGATACAAAGCCGTACCCACCTCATCGCTTCCTTTTTTGCCATCCAGCTCAGACCAGAGGTAACAAAAGCCGTCATTGGGAGTGCGAGCTTCATAAATGGTAGCATTGTACACAATCAATTTGCGAAGGTAATAAAGAATAGAAACAGTTCCATTTGGGATATGAAGTACCTTTTGTAAATCTAAGGTTAATGAATTAAAGCTTTCATCTTCATTAGCACGAATTTTGTCCGATTCTTTGGCTTCTCGACGTTGTTCTTTTAGTGAAATGTGTAAGTCATATTTTTGTTTCCAAGATTCAAGATCGGGTCCGTTTGTATTTTTGATACTGTTATACTTATGACATGTTAGACATTGTTTTTTTTTTGGTTTGTGAAAATCCAAATTATATTCAGTTCCAAATACATTTCTGTACACGTTTATAGTAACAGAAGTCCAAAACGCTTTTTTGCATTTCTCTGTATAAAGTTCGTACATTCTTGAAATAGATAGCGTGCCATCTAAATAGAGTTTTGACGATGTTTTTCGGCAATAGTGCGATTCCATTGTAGGGAATAATTCGATGTGTTGTTTTATAAAATCTATATCGTCTTGTTTGGTTTTATTGTGAGCAACATGCTTACCACGTTGGTCTTCTCCTTCAAAAAGACCAGAACTGCCAACCTTGGAAAATGCATTGTTTATAGGGCCGTTTGAAATACAGAGGGTACTTTTAAAAAACTTTTCACATAAGTACCTTGATTTTACCTTCATCATTAGAAAAAATATATGAACGTGACATGGTTCGTTTTCTAACTGCTTTTACGTAACACCTTTGTGGAGGATTTACTGATATGTTCGCGAGTATAAAATCCTTTTGACGAGAGTAGTCTTTTAAACCCCAATATGTTTGACAATTTTTTTTACGTTCTTCTTCGCTGAAATTTAGTGGGCAGTTAAGCTTGCATTGACAACCTCCCGGCTTGGGGGCTTTTCCTGGCAATAACTTTTTTCTAAAATTTTTGTACAGTGCTTACACTGTGATTTACAATTTTTTTGCTTGTTTCGGTCGTAAGACTTTTCATTTTTTTTGTGCCATCTTATTGTGTTATTTTTTTTGAGTGCTTTTGTTTCCAACTCATTATCGTCAATATCACTGATCTTATCAGTCAAAAAGTCAAAAACAAAACCTAGGTACCTATACAAAATCTCGCCCTAAGGACAAAATTGGTATTTCGTAAATGAAATACTTACTTACCTACAACTTAACAGCATAAAGTAATTTGCACGTATCTTATTATAAATAAAATGACAAAGGTAGTTACGCTGTGATCTTCATTCTCCTTATTTAGAATCTTTTCTAACATCAAAGATCCTCGTCCTGCCTTAAATTTTATACCATTTCGCTTCATTTTGTAAGAAATCACTAACTTCTCGCGTAACGTCCATCCCCGGTCGCAGCCGCAACGGTATGACTTCGATCGCGGTGGCTGAACCCCCGTTACCGCGAGAGCAAGACGTACTCGTAGGTATAAATGAGTTGAAATTATGAACTGTTGTGCAAGAATATTCACTAAAGGTGTTTAAATTCATACAAGTTATTTGCCAAAAGTCACTAACCATAATTTAATCACGTGAATTACATGTCTTTGGACATAACAAAAATCGATAAATATCATTAATTACTTTAAAAAATCATTCTGATTGCCATTAATGCTGTCTCCTATTTTTTTTAAACTTTATAAAGTGCTTTAGTTATTTTATACTAAAGTAAAAGTGGTAATGTGCATCCAATGCTCATTTTGATAAAAATCATTAAAGCATGATAATAACTTTTATTTTCGTTTTACGGTTTGCTAAAAGTAACTATATGCATATAATGAATTCTAGCTCAAATACTTTCATAGCTTTATTCATATTGTTTTATTTTTTAAAGTTGATAAGTAACAAAAGTGAATATTTAAACAAAATAAAAAGATAAAAAATAACAAATTTGTTTTGTTTAAAGTTAGTAATGGTCTAAAACCAATTTACATCAAATCAATAAGGCAAAAAGTTAAGTTAATGACTTAATGTCATGGCTGTAACATCGAAATTATTCAATGTAAAAAAAATGGATCCGTGCGTTAGAAAGAGTAAGTCGCGGCGAGTCCGCCCGTGCTCGTACCTGTACTTAGTGATTTTATGCCAATTTAGTGACTTCTTGCACTAAGCCGACGATACGTTATTTTAAACCTACTTTAAAAAAAGCCAGGGTGCTGGTACACACTGTATAATATCCAATAATCTGGGATAGGTTTCTTTTCCGCCGGGCTGGGGCGATTTTGCGTTTTCTCTTTTGTACTAACGTATTTCGTTTTTTTTTCAGTGGCCATTCAAGGTTTTCCTGTAATGGTTCAGAGGACCTTTAGATACACATTAATATACAGGATGGAAGGGGATGGGGCCGTTTCCGAAAATATTGTAAATAAGTAATGTACAAACGATTTGTAGGAAGGTAATTGTTAAAACGATTATTAAAATTAAATTGTTAAAATGAGTCGTTTATTATTGGTAACAACCCTAATATCCCTGTCGATGTAAATCATTATGTAAGAGACATGCATGGCCGACATACTGACTGAAGACTTTGGGAAGCCTGTTCGTTCGCAGTCCGACGGTCGAACGTGCCGTCTACCGAGTGCGCCCACGCAAGCGGCAGCGCCCCGAGCGCGGCGGCGAGGACGGGCACCTTTTTACTATTTTCAGTAATGTCCTATTAGTTGTGGCTTATTTCTCGTTACCTTTTAAAAGTCCCAGATGCCTGTAAATTTTCCTGTTCTCAGGAAAAACCATTGTCAAAATAAATCTTCCAGCAATCGGATGCCTTAAATGACCGTAGCTATAATAAAAAGGTACTTTTGATTACGTACAGGCAGTCCTTTTCTTTGATTTTCGTCAACTTTTGACTGGAGCAACACCGGCAACACCGGGCCGGCGAGATGTCGACATCGAACATCGGTTATTATTCGAGCACGCGACTTCAGTTCCCGCCTCGCGCACCCTCGTGGTCAGCTGTGGCCGTTTGAAACTCAAATTGTTTTTTTTTTTATTAATTATTATTTCCCTTCTCATGCTCTTAAAATGTTACTTTAGTCTCTGCAAATCGGGACTAAAACTCTTTATTAATCTCTAGGTAATACATCCCGCCGTTACATAATAAGTCGGGCTCCAAGTCACAAGTAGAAAATTATCGGCCAATATCGATTTTGTCGATATATTTTCCGAAGATATTTGAGAAGGTTGTACACGCTTTGATTTATCCATCGTTGGAGGCCTTAATAATTGACGAGCAGCACGGGTTTGTAAAGAAGCGGTCAACTGTAACAAAGTTAACTATCTTTGCGAACTACCTTTTTGAAACACAACAACACAACACAACAATAGACATAACAGCATGTTGTGCTCTATTGCAGAGAGGTTTCATGGCTCCTTCCAGAACCATTGGAACAAACTTCACAGGCCTTCTGCCAAATAAATGTTTTTGTATTATTATTTTTCATTTTATTTTTCTTTGTTTATTATGTATTTGTATTTTACTATGTGCAATATGGAAAGTATTATTTCTGAATTAAACAATTTGAATTTGAAATTGAATTTGAATTTGAAAGTCTGGATAATCGTCTTCAAATAGATGCAATATATACAAACTTCCAAAAGGCTTTCGGTAAGGTGGACCATTCATTGCTGCTTAAAAAACTTGCCTATAATGGAATAAAGGGTGATTTATTGAGATACTTTAAGTCCTACCTTACAAATAGGACTCAGGCAGTAGTCATTAATGGTTACATATCAAAAGAAATGGTCATAACTTCCGGCGTGGCTCAAGGGTCCATTATTGGGCCGTTGCAATATATTTTATTCATTAATGACATAAAACGATGTTTTAAGTATAGCAGCTTTTTGATGTATGCAGATGACTTGAAAATTTATAGAACTATTAAAACCTATGATGATTGTGCGAAACTACAGGAAGACCTGGATTGCCTTAATTTATATTGTATTGAAAATAAGTTGTCTCTTGCCTACTTACAACAAATGCCACAGTATTACTTTTTCCAAAAAAATATCCACGCTTAAATATGACTACGACATTAATGGACAAGCATTGTAGTCGGTTGATCAAATACGTGACCTAGGCGTGCAATTAGACAGGAAACTTGTTTTTGATAGTCACATAAGCAACATAATAATATGCAATAAGGCATATAGTTTGTTACGCTTTATTTTAGATGCACTGTAGGCCTTAAAAGACCCTTAACGTATCTCATCTTGTATAAGGCGCTGGTCCGTTCACAGCTTGAATATGCAAGTAGTATGTGGAGTCCTCACTATAATGTTTATAGGGATAAAATCGAAATGATCCAAAAAAAGTTTATCTGCAGATTGAACTGGAGGCTAGTGTTGCATCATACATCCTATAAGGATCTCTTAATAAAATATAAAATGACATCGCTAGCCGACCGCCGTGCTTCCACGGATATTCTCGTGCTTTAGAACATCTGCTCTAATGCATGCAATTGCCCATCTTTAGTAGAAAAAGTAAAATATGCGGTATCTAACATAAAAACTAGATCAAAAATTGTTTCACTTGCCTATGACGCGCACAAATGCTGGCCGATGGCACAATTTATAGCATGACATGACATATTTATATAACAAGAAGTTTTTAAAAATTGACTAAATAAAGTCAAATTTAGGTCAGAGGTGAGTAAAATCCTCACATCAGAGTAAATGACTTTGCTTATTCCTTACACCGTCGCAGTTTCTGGTATTTGTTTTTGTTGCCATATAATCACACCAGTTGTTTACAAGCCGCGTCTTCGTCATGCCGATGAGAACCACCTTCTTCTTATTTTACTAGTTTTTTGTAACTGTTTATGTTATATACAATGTTATTATGTATTTTTAAATTTATGTATTATTTGCACTTGGTGTTAGCATCTCAAATCGGTTTTTAATTACAAATGTTTTTTGTCACATTATATTAGGAGCGTACAGGGCCCTGCGCACCCAGTATAACAACGCCTTCAGGTGGCTGATGGGGCTGCCACATCACTGTAGTGCCTCGGGGATGCTAGCGGAGGCAGGGGTGGGTAGCTTCTCCAGTATTGTCAGAGGGCGCATTGCCTCTCTTCTCCATCGAGTGCGGGGCAGCCCCAATTGCCTCATGCAGACGGTTGCGGGGAGACTGGACGTGGACAGTGCTATTATGCAGCACTGGACGCGCGTCCAACTCTCAAAAGATACGCAACTGTCTAATGTACATTTAATTCTATTTTAATTTTAACTAACTAATATAATTATAAGACCAATGTTACTAGCACTATGTGGGCAACGCCTGAAATAAATGATTTTTATTTTTTTTATTTTATTTATATTATCTTGTCGTGTAGTTCATTCTCAGTCCTCACTATCTTATTGTAACGTGTCTTTGTGAGAATTGTTCATGGGGTCAAATATGTTCATTTCAATTGTACTATTCTACCTTTATAGTTACTTCCTATATTTGTATCCTGTTTTTTCTCCTAATAAAATAAAATAAAATAAAATGTGCCGCCGGGATCGCTTACCACCATTTTAGTTTGGCCCCGCCGCAAAGTGGTCGTCTAACCTAACAGAACTGTTATGTTTCAGTTTTGGGGTAATACCGATAGGATGTCATCTATGCCCCTTTTATTAAAGTAATTCAAGTTAAAAGCAATGACTTTTGACTTTGTCCCTTCAGGCGATGGCCAAAAATACTACCGATAGCATGATTAGTTTACGCAGACTCACAGGAAGGTGACGGACCTTCCTCTCTCCGTACAGCGTATTCGCCGGAATGGCAGCTGTCAGCGCGCTCGGTGATATCGACGGAGGTCGCGCCATTGTGTCGGGGCACTTCAATTTAATGGAAGTGTTGAATTATGAAACTAATGTCTGCTCCATTTCTTAAATTGCCGTGGTTTTGCGTTAATAACTGCTGCCCGCGATATCGAACAAGTGATTTGACACCTCCCCTTTTGTTGACTATCCCCATTATAGCAAGCCTATGTGTTAATCATCGTTTTCTTTAAAATTGGTCTGTAAATATCGTAAGAGTCTTTCGGCTTCTCCTTTTAACTTTGATTTCAAAAAATGCATTTCTGGGCGTTCATAGTGTGTTGCTATTATGAATGGTGTCCCCAAGCATGTCTTTAAAGCAAACCCAGGTGCTATAATTTCCTTGGACAGTCGAAATATCTACTGCAGTGGTCGCTTTCTCCCTCCGACTGACCAATCCTTTTGTTGATGGCTCTTTATGCTGTTAAATATATTTGTTCGAGAACCGTCGCTCTGCTCATTCCAGAAATAACTTTTATGTACTGGAATTCCAAAGCTTCATATTCGAATTCAAAGTACCTATGACTTAAACCTGCTAAAAATCAAAATTCAAGTTAAAGTTTTGGTTTTCATCTTCAAAATTTTCATTGAAATTCAAAGACAACCAACACCAACCAACCAACACCTCAAAATGGTAATTTATCACTCTTCGTATAAACTGTAGCTTTCCCTTAAATTTTGCCATTTATTTTGGAGTCCCATACAGACGCATAAATTATATTTATTGGTATAGATTTGAAGTAGTCAGTGAAGTAAGTTGACTGTCAGCGGGCTGTATCTCATAAACCGTAATAAGTAGACAATTGAAAATATCAGACAGTGTCTATCGGGGGGCACGGCAGTGCCCTCGCCAAGTCGAGCGCGAAGCAAACACTGCCGTACCATCCTTTACTGGAACCATTTCGCCGCATTTTCAGGCCCCTATTTAAGAATCTCTGTATAAGACCAGAACGCAGAAATTTTCGTCATCCAGTAAGCTATAATAACTTACCTTTACATACATAAAATCCAAAATTTCGAGTCTGTAAGTCATTTAGTTCCGAAGTTAAGCGAAAGCAAAGTTTCGCATTTATGACACTCACGATCATCCGAATAGAACTAGTACTTCCCATAAACTCAGAGAGCTGAAATTTGGTACAGAGTTAGGGTTTAATGGCCACGTAAAGGGAAAACTATAAATACTAGGACAATCGAAGATCTGGAGTACCTGGTGACCCTGATTAGAAATCACAAGAGCCCAACCAAACTATTAGAAGAGATCGACATACCGCCTTTACAAAAAATATTCAACTTGTCGGGCCGCTTCATTTGATGTCAAAAATCGAAGGCCTGAAGTAAGTATATGATAAAGAACCCTCAGCTGGTCTCAGCTGTATTAGAGATATGGTAATGCCCCCTTCTACTATTGGTACAATAAAAAATCGACTGTCATTGCAAAAATCCAGCGTAGTGGGACACATCTTCTAATTTAATCTAGCCTATAGCGTCCCACTGCTGGGCGAAAGCCTCCCCTTCTGCTTTTAATACGCATATAAATAAAATGAAAGGAAAACTCTGGATAAGACTAGACTGGCTTTTATACTTATACTACAAGAAGTAATAGTCGAACGATTAACTTTATTCTACACGAACATTACACAAATGAAATAAACAAATTACACTAAATTATTCATTTCGCTCAAAGTTTGGTCAAAATATAATGCATTGTACCAGGGCTCGGAAAACGGTATTTTTTTCGAAACGGTTTCGTCTTAAATGCCTAAGGAACGATTTGTTTCGGTTTCGTTCGCAAATAACGTTATAGAAAACGTTTTTGAACAAGAACGAAATTGAAATCTTTTTTGATCCATATAACGTTTTTAACCGTTTTTTCCCATTTGCTGGGTTTGGTAGGAATATTACAAATATCATCCAGTCAGTTAGTATTTAGCAGCCACGCGACGCGGTTTTCTTTGCTTGTTTCTTTAGAGCTTAGATTATTATTGGACACATAGAAAGTACCATTATTCTGTGAGGAGTACATAATTGGGCGTTTTCAGAAAAAGTTTTTGGTGACGTTAGAGGAATTCCACTTAAAAAAATATTTTAGTTTTCGTTAAAATGTAGTAAAATCGATAATATATTAAATGAGCAACATGAAAATACTAAATTTATAAAAAAATAATGACTATTTCAGTTAACAAAATCCAATTACATTTCGTTTCTGCTCGTAAGAAGTTCTATTACGCCACTCATTTTAGAACGGGTTTTAAAGAAAACTAGAAAGGTTTAAAATGTTCTGAAGCTTTATTGATAAAACTTGAACTAAAAAGTGTTCTAAAAAAAATAATTATTAATCATATTATTATAATACTACGAAGTTTTATGACAAAACCTTTCCTTAACGCCACCTTTCAGTACTTTGTACTATATATTATTGTCTTTGGAGCGACGAATGCGTAATATTATTTAAAAATGTTCTTTTTTAACGAATTATTAGTTAAATAGAATGTGTTTAACAATAATAGCTTCTTAATATCTTTGATGTAATATTAAATATTTAAGAAATTCAATCACATTAATAACGGGACAGTGACGTATAGTGAAGCTCGAAATGGCGTTTAGGAACTATAAGGCTACGTTCATATTGCAATATTTTTATACTAAAACAATTAATTAAATTAATGAATTTTAACAAGTAATCTCATGAGATCGTTGACTCATCATCATCATTTTTAACCGACCAAGAAAAGGAGGTTCTCAATTCGTTTAAACACTTTGATCAGAGATGGAATCCGGGGTCTGATGATAAAACAGGAAGGCGCCCACGGGAACTCTGTAATTAAATAATGCAACCCCATCGAGTTTGGGCTCGTTTGTTTTGTCTTGACAAGCACTCTGATTAGAGACGGTATTCAGGGTCTGATGATATAGCCGGTAGTAGTAAAGGAAACACCTATACATATACTGTGGCCATTGCCATTTAGAGCCGCCCCGTGTCATCAAAAATAAGCAAAGCAAAGACTTCCTCACCCCCCTTTGGTGCTTACATAATACTTAAACGGCTCCTAGGTACTTCATTTCACTTTAGTCTATAGTATGGTCACGTCTAAACAGTTATCAACTTACGATGACTTATTATAAAATCAGTAACATTATATGATGCCTGTTGTATGTATGTATGTAAAAACTTCATTGTACTAAAACAATTACCTACATTACAAAAATATTAAAATAACAGAAAAAAAGAAGTACAAAAGCGAACTTATCCCTTTAAGGGATCTCTTCCAGTTAACTTTTTGGCTGTTTTGGTGAATTGTTAAAATTCATTAATTTAATTAATTGTTTTAGTATAAAAATATTGCAATAGGAACGTAGCCTTATAGTTCCTAAACGCCATTTCGAGTTTCACTATACGTCACTGTCCCGTTATTAATGTGATTGAATTTCTTAAATATTTAATATTACATCAAAGATATTAAGAAGTTATTATTGTTAAACACATTCTATTTAACTAATAATTCGTTAAAAAAGAACATTTTTAAATAATATTACGCATTCGTCGCTCCAAAGACAATAATATATAGTACAAAGTACTGAAAGGTGGCGTTAAGGAAAGGTTTTGTCATTAAACTTCATTGTATTGTAATAATATGATTAATAATTATTTTTTTTAGAACACTTTTTAGTTCAAGTTTTATCAATAAAGCTTCAGAACATTTTAAACCTTTCTAGTTTTCTTTAAAACCCTTTCTAAAATGAGTGGCGTAATAGAACTTCTTACGAGCAGAAACGAAATCAAATTGGATTTTTTTACTGAAATAGTAATTATTTTATTATAAATTTAGTATTTTCATGTTGCTCATTAAATATATTATCGATTTTTCTACATTTTAAAGTAAACTAAAATATTTTTTTAAGTGGAATTCCTCTAACGTCACCAACAACTTTTTCTGAAAACGCCCATCCATGCCATTCAAACATTCACATAAAATTACAAATAAACTATTGAACTTTCTTTAAATATTGCCTTTGATTCCGAATCAGCATTAATTATTAAATATAACATTATAAAAAATCAAAAACACAGGATTATCTTACCTTGTTAAAATAGGAGTCGTATGAAGAAACCTATTTAAGATGCAAACTCCACGCGACCACTCTAAACACATTTCACGGACAATCTGCTGTCATTTGAAACCAAATGACGACTACCATAGACTAAAAATGCCGCCATAATTGACGACGCGCTGGCCTAGTTGGTAGTGACCCTGCCTACGAAGCTAGCGGTCCTGGGTTCAAATCCCGGTAAGGGCAGATATTAGTGTGATGAGCTCGAATATTTGTTCCTGAGTCATGGATGTTTTCTATATATTTAAGTAGAAATTTCTCTATATAAGTATTTATATCGTTGTCTTAGTACCCATAATACAAGCCTTGAGCTTAGTTTGGGCTAGGTCAATTGGTGTGACATTGTCCCCTGATATTTATTTATTTTATTTATTTATTATTTATTTATTTAATTCAGAATTTTCATGTATTGTGGTGTTTTATTGCCAGGAACATATTAAAAATACGGTCGCGTATGCGGGAAATTCCCCATGCGCTATTTCGCGGGACAGATTAAAACCTGTATTTTTCAAAGAAATTTCTATGTAAACGCACTTGTTTTACGGTTTAAAATTAAATATCGGTTCATAACTGACCAGGACACAACTGCTGACTTTTAAACAGTCTTATTTAGTATTTTTTATCTAACTCCGAATGTGGCGTGGAGGGTGTGGTGGGACACGTCAAATAGGACCTATTTTTTTCTTATTTTGGCTTTATTTTAAATTTAACAAAGATTGATTTTCATAATTCTACTGTATTTCTGCAGTTAATAAGTTATTTAATGTAAAAAAAAAAACATTTGATATGTCTTCTTTAAATTCGAATAATCAGCCATGAAAGTCATGGGACACGACTTTTTTCAACCAACAACTTTTTCTGAAAACGCCCAATTGGTGAACACGCATCGGGATGAAAGATGAAATGAAAATGCAATCAAAACATACGGTAGGGTCGGTAGGGCAGATAGCTAAGATTACCTACTAGGTAAACAAGTTCATGCTTGTCGCCGCTTTGTAGCCGAACGCCGCGCGCGGCCGCGTCCCGTGGATTAAACCGGTTTTTGATAACGTTCTCGTTTCGTTTCCGTTCCGAACAAAATGTTGAACGAAGAACGGTTCGAAACGTTTTTAAAACGTTATTTTGAATAACGTTTCCGAGCCCTGCATTGTACTAAGAGTGGCGGTGATACACGTCGCTTGATGGCGCTGACTGTATTTTAAAACGAGCTTACGTTTTGTTTTTCCGATAACCTTATAATGGCGAAGTGGCAACCGGCCGCGTTACAGTCGTTTACGACATTCTTCTACTGCCCTTGAAAACGTTTGCTAGGGATTAGGAGGTATTATTTGCATTTCGTTGATTTCGCTTATTATTTCGTGAGGTTTGCTAAGGTTGATTGATGAGACAGCTGGATGATTCTTCGTTTGTAGAAATGTTAAAAAGAATCAGAGTTGGAGTGACAACTCAATCAGACAGAGATATACTGTCTAACCGATTGATACCTCTGCTCTCGCATTCCAATGAAGGAATGTTAATGGAAATATCACAATGTTTGAGGGGCTTAAATCAAATCAAATCAAATCAAAATAATTTATTTGTCAGAATACAGTATTATAAGGTGTTATAATTATTTTTGCACTTGTATTCAGCATGCAAGCATGCGTACAAATGTTAGTCGTAGGTATATACAAATTCTATTTTATAATTTACAAATTCTATTTTATAATTTACATTACTAATTTATAAATACATTTTATTATAGTCAATATCGATATTTAATATATTTCATATTTCTTTAAAATTTACATAATCCTAGACACTGTAGAAACATTTCTCCATCAACCATGTTGTTAACCGACATTTCAATCTATTTCCCGACAAAATTCTTAAATTCTCTGGTAAATTATTAAAAATGTCTATGCTCATATTAAAAATGTTTCTTTTATAGATATCTTTGCGACATGGGGGTTTATACAAAAGAGACATGATATGTGCTCTTGTCTTCCTCGGTATCACTTCACTGCGTTTCTTAAAGTACGCTGGGTGGGAGTTGACAAAAACACATACGTCCCTAATGTACAAACATGGCAGTGGTAAAATATTTAGTTTCCTAAATAGTGGGACACAACTGTCGTCCCACCTAGCATTACAAATTACTCTAACACATTTCTTTTGAATTTTGAATACTCTTTCAATTGCTACCGAGTTTCCCCACAATATTAAGCCATAGCTGAGCACAGAGGAAACATAACCGTGGTATGCCTTACCAGAAGATACTGTTTGTTTACTACCGACTAGAAATATGTGTATGCAGTTAAATAATGCTATGTTAAAGCGATTCCGCACCCCGAGATACACTTAGTTTCTAAAGATTCCTTGGATTGTTCAAAATGTATGATAACGAAAGCCCGGGCGTGTTTACAAAAATATGAAGATGCTGCGTCGATGACTGTTGAAATGGAAGAAACTATAATTATAAGAGGGAGCTAAAGTAATGCTTCGGAGAAACATCGATGTTAGTTTAGGTTTAGTGAATAGGTCGATAGGCGTTGTACACAAAGTGAGGTGGGACCCGGAAGACCAAACAATTGGTAGTAAAATTCGCTAATAATTTGATTCACGAATTATTGCCTATTAAGTCAAAATTTGAGATCATACCCCGGGCATACGTGTACAGAGAACAATTCCCAATCTGTGTGGCGTATGCCCTAACAATTCACGAGAGCAAGGTCTAAGTCTAAAAAATGCCCTCATGGACATTGGCACCTCCATATTCTCTTGTGGCCAAGCCTACGTGGCGCTTTCACGAGTAACCAATCTTCATGGGGTGCAGCTCATTAATGTTGACTTCAAGAGTATAAATGCTCAAGCTTCAGCGATCACCGAATACAACCGGCTGAGGCGTAAATACCGCGTCGATCTTTCACAAATTAAACCGTCTAGACCGTATATAACAGACTAGCTGTTCCCGTGTCCAAATCGTTGGGCAAAACATTTTTTTTGAGTTAATAATTTTCCCGCTAATTTCCGTTCCCGTGCGAATTTCGGGAATTCCTTTCTTAGTGCACCTCTACGGTACGTAAGCTACGTCCCTTCCAAATTTCAAGTGCCTACGTTTAGCCGTTTAGGCTGTGCGTTGATATGTCAGTCAGTCAGTCAGTTTCTCCTTTTATATATTTAGATTTTGAACGCGAATGGGCATTACGAAATACTGTTGCTACTGTACAAGAATCAGAACCGGAAAAAAGAAAATAAAGATTTGTAATAATAAAAAATCTACTCCTAAAACGAAAAAAAATGTTTCAAATAAGAAAATCTAATAAAATAAATCAATATGCCCACGCTTCTACAAAAAGAAGTGAAATCCCACCAAAAACATTCTGTAAAAAACTAGCCAAGTCTCGATGGAGCTGCTTGTTTATCTCTAAAAAGTAATGAAATCTAGACAAACTCGTCCCAAGTCTAAGGTTACGGCGATTTCTTTATTATTATAGTTAATGTTGTGTGACTTGGCCGTTGAAGGGTATACAAGGGTAAAAAACCAGGTGCTCCATGACACCATTGCACCAATCTGTCGCCAGAACAGCTACCCATTGACGATGGAAAATTGCCACTTGGAAAACGTTGATTGAATAACCAGTCAATTGTAGTTATTTTATCGGAGGGCAGTGTTTCTACGACTTACCGACGTTCCTGGAGGCTTTCCACAGAAAGTAGTCCTATACCGAATGTTTAAAGTCAAAAACTTATTTCCACATTATTTATGCCGATAGAGTATCGATAGTCACACAAGTTGGAAAGCATAACGCTTAATAATTATCCATCATATAAATTAAAAAAACCGGACAAGAGCATGTCGGACCATGCTCAGTGTAGGGTCCCGAAGCCGTAACCACAAACAAAAAACTATCTCAAAAATCAACATGTATGAACCAATTTTCTACTTATTTAAAGTTATTTGGCGCTGTCTTAAATGATTTTTAGTAGGTATAAACCCGTTAGTCGCCTGTATCTCAGGAACTAATTAAGTCTACTTAGTAATGATTATTTTTCTTATAAATTCGTATATTATGTAAATTAAATCTAAAAAGGTAAAAAAGAAAATAATACTAAAAAGATGTGAATGGTTGGCACGCGGCGGCGCGCTCGGGTGACAGCGGCGGCGGCCGCCCCATTGTGCCAGAGCACTTCATTTTAATGGAAGTGTTGAATTATGAAACTAATGTCTGCTTCATTCTATAAAGGAACCTTTTGTGAAATGGATAAAAGGAACTTCTGCATGATCAGAATCGTAATGATATTGCAAATGGTTTGTTATTGTTTGATAGACGAGTACCTATGAATGAATTATGAATTATTTTGTATAAATCTTGTGTAAGCTGAAATGACACTGCTTCTGTCGCGCAATGCGCTGTACTTATAAATACACTTAACAATTTATAGTGATAGTTTTTTTGAGTTCTCCGTTCGCTGGTTCTCCCCAGCATATGTTGCTTCGATATCGCAATCATCGAAATTATAATCTAAAGTTTCTGTTTTAATCCCTGAAAATTTTATTGTAGTTCAAAGACAGAGAGACGAAAATCGTGAAATGATAATTGATGTCTCACCGAGTCTACTAATTGTTATGGACTTCAAGTCGCTGGGGAAGTAAGTAAACCCAGTGAATGGTATGCGTTAAATGCCGCAACGGTCCCTCCGTCTGTCCGTCTTTTGGTTTGTCAGCGGGCTGTATCTCATAAACCGTATTAAGTAAACTGAAACTTTTTGTCATATACTTAGAGTCTATTATTATTGCCACTATAAAAACAACCTCATACAAGGATCGAAATTTGTCGGAGTTTTTTACTAGAACATAGCAATCGCTGTATGTCTGGAGCCGCAGAACGAGTGAGTCCGACTTGGCTGTTATTATTGCAGCACCGTCACTTCACGCGGCGGAGGGGAGGGGGGGCCGCATCGCTGTGTGGTAGTACGCAAGCCGGAGAGAGCAACAGTAGTCTTTCGCACGTACACTTACAATCAGCAGCGGCCATGTCTAAATTGACTTTAAGAAGATGTTTCTTTCTTACGAATTTAAGTATTATCATTGTGTTAGCCGTGTCGGCATTGAGTCTATTTTTATTCGAACTTTGGTTCGCCGGGGAGCGCTACAGTTCTATGTTCTTCACGGATCCTTTGGAGGAGGAATATGAGCGCCAAGTCCTGGAGGACGAGGCGCGCGTGATGCCGGGGCTGGGGGAGGGGGGGGAGACCGCGGACCTCTTCGGGCGTGGGGAGTGGGAAGGCGACAAGTATAATTTGATTTACGTCATTAACACGTATCTGAGCGACCGAATCTCTTACACACGTACTTTGGAAGGTAAGTTTATTAATTAAACATAGGTACTTAATAATGAAAGGAACCAGACGTACACGTTTACAACTTAATTGGTTCTTGAGTTTTAAGCGACGTCGCCAAGATATTTGTCTTACTTAAAAATTAACTTAAGAATTGTCTTGATTAAAAAGATAAAACCTGGCAAGGGCATGTCGGGTGTCGACGCCGTTACTACAAACATAAAAAACTATCTCGAATAACAATAACGATCTCGATCTCGATCGATATTTCACAGCGCCGCGTCTGTATCGGTCTATACGTTTGGGAGCTGAGGTGTGGCAGCCACATAGATATAGTTGTTTAATTTGTAATAGCCCTCGTTTTTCTGCATAATGATATGTTCGCTGGAACGTGCTTCGATAAAGTAATAGGTACTCGCCTACAGTATATTTTACATTTCGCTATTTTGGTTGTATTTTATTTTAACTATCTCGTCACTTTCGCGATGCTGGGGCGATAACTCTATTCATGCTGCTCTCTATAAAATGATTCACTCTATGGGCTCCTAGTAAACATGGAAGAGTTTTGTCGACCACGCTGTGCTAGGGAATCTAGGAAATAATAAACTAACAGGCATATTCTGCTGCAACTGTTAAAAGGTAATCTGAATTCTGATTTTTGTAATTTTTCATTATAGGACAACAAGATACGTCATCATTGATACATATATTATCACAATATCATTATAACGACTGAGGGTAAATATAATCGGCCGTTAGAGTACTGTTTTCCCACCGTCCGTTTTTCTATCCCTAAAGTATATCGCAACTTTTTCGAGAGTTTTGATAAATATAAGGTTATTGGGAGTGGAGATTGCTCCTATTGTTCCGGTTCATTGTGGTCGGCCCGTCAGACCTTCGGCACCCGGCGTGCGCCGCCGTCGCGTACGACGCGGAGCTGCCCTCCGCCTCCGTGGTGATCGTGTTCCGCGACGAGCCGTACTCGCTGGTGCTGCGCACGGTGTGGAGCGTGCTCACCGCCGCGCGCAGGGACCAGCCCTGGCTCGCGCGCGCCAACTTCCTGGAGCGCCACACCAACCGGACGATGGCGATAGGTGAGCCCACCATCTAGGAGGCAGACGAGCACACGGGCCGCACAGCAGGGCAGCTTCCAGAGTTCTACACCCATGGACGGTATTGTCTCTCACTCTCACGTCAATGTATGATGTCATTAATGCTGTTTAATAGGAATAGTGAATAAATTTATTATATTTAAAATAATAGATCCAAGTAAATCAGCTTGTAACAATTTCACTTAATCACCTTTTTTTATATATATGGGTATACTGGTCCCAGTTGACTGAACTCATTATGGCTACGTAGGCTACCCGGGGCAGGAGCCGGACTCCGAGCACGTGTACCTGAAGGAGATCATCCTGGTGGACGACCACTCGGCGCGGGCCGAGCTGCGCGGCAAGCTGGCCCACTACGTGCGCACGCGCCTGCCGCGCGGCCTCGTGCGCCTGCTGCGCCTGCCCGAGCGGTCAGTGCCCCGCCGGTTCACACTTGCCTGATCGGTCAGTGTCCCGCTCTGCTGCCGGACCGTTCAGTGTGAGTTCTGTTATTTGCTGGCTAGTAGGCCCGCAGCCGCATCAGGCAGGCAACCTGTCTGAACCATCAGTCACCCCCATACCCTGAAGTATGTGGTGTGCCACTTGCCTGACTGGGGGCGGATGCCGCCCGACATGAACGCGAACTTTGTAACGTGTGAAATCGAATAACTTTAACTCTAAACGTATCTGAGAATTAGAACTTTAAGTGCCGCTGACGTAAATTGACACAATAACGCATGCAGGGTGTTGTCTTATAACTTTGCTTTAAGTATTTTGCTGACATTTTGATTTAACATTTTGTTTGTGTTTTTTGGTATTGATTTCCGATGGTAATATAATTTTCATAAAGACCACAAAGTCGTGGTGATAAAAGTCTTTAGGCAGCATGACGTCATCGGCACTACAACTCCGAGCGCGACTGAGAACTGTGCTAATAAGATCAGTCATCACAAGGTGATTTATTCTAAAACGTCCACAACTCGTCGCTGCCGACTGAAATCATATTATTTTAGTCCTTGAACTTAAAGGTGCGGTCAAACAGAGTCCGATATATAACTAGTTAGTTGGTGCAGGAGCGGGGTGGCCGGCGCGCGCCAGGCCGGCGCGCGCGCCGCGCGGGGCGACGTGCTCGTCGTGCTCGACGCGCACTGCGAGGGCCTCGCCGACTGGCTGCGCCCCTTGCTGCAGCGCGTCAAGGACAAGAGAACCGCCGTGGTTATCCCTGTTGTTCATTGGATAGATTCCAAGACTTTTCAATTGTACAACACAGAATTCATTCATTTT
>OZ014458.1:0-20820 GCA_963966035.1 Acleris laterana | reverse complement strand
ATTTTCAACATATCACCTCCTCTCCCCACTACCCGCAGTCTAACGGACAAGCCGAGCGGGCAGTGCAGATTATTAAAAAAATGTTAAAGAAAACTACTTACGAACAAGTTGACTTTCATGCCGCTTTATTGGAATATTTAAACACGCCCCTCGACACCGAGCTACCTTCACCAGCGGAACTACTAAAATAATAGAAAGTTACGGAGTTTTCTTCCATGCGCCCCCTGACCTACTTGCTCCCAAAATTCCACAGGACGTTGTCAACAAATTAAAAGCACGTCAACATAAACAGAAAGATTTTTACGATAGAAGCGCTAAAAAACTGGAAGATTTAGAAATAGGAAAACAAGTGAAAGTTAGGATCAACAATCAATGGGTAAACGGGACCGTATGCGGTAAAGTAGGGACTCGGTCGTATATGGTCAAAATGACGTCGGGCAGAGTCCTCCGACGTAACCGTAGACAGCTGATTGCCGACTCGCCGCGGCGCGTGGACCGCGCGAGCCCGGCCCGCGACTACGACGACATTATAATAACTCCCTCGGCGCCGCCGGCGCACAGCTCCCGTGGCCCACTCATAACGCAATCAACGCAAAAATCTGACTATGTAACTCGTTTTGGCAGGACGGTGAGACCTCCTGATCGGTGGACCTACCCTGTTCAAGAAACTCGTCGCACCGTACAAGACTAAAAAAAAAAAAAAAAAAAAAAAAAGGGTTAAAAATAGATTTTAAGGATACTTACGAACTAAAATTTCAAACAATGTATATTAAATCAAATTTAAATTTTATAATTAATGTACTTATAAAGTAATTACAAAAAATGTATATTAAATAAAATTAAAATATCATAATTGTTATGTAATTTGTTAAATTGTCTATAACTCAAGTTTTTTTTTACTACTTATTAATTTATTTTATTATGCATGCTGCATGAGTTATGAATTTAGATTAGTATTTTATTAAATTTAACACTACGAAAGTTTTGTAAATTTTAAATTAATATGAAATGAATGATGATATTGATGATTTTTAAATCAAAAATGGAAAATTGTTAAGCCTATTTTTTTTTCTAAACAAAAAAAAAAAAAACAAGGGGAATTATTTTGGTATTTCATTTATATTACATCCCTAATTTAATATAATGTGAATGAGTTTTTGATATATGAATTCAAATAAACAAAATGTAAATAAGTTTGCATGTACCTATTGATGTAAATATAACTTCTATTTTATTTCATTTCAAAAAGGGGAATTGTCATGTTATTACTTTATATACATATGGCGGGTAGTTGTATGTGTAGGGTAGGTAAGTACAACTAGTTGAAAAAATATAAATCAGTCTTGAATCAGCTGGTGGTTTCATTGTACACGTCCCTGTACTTAAGGAGGACATGTTACAGTGCTTAAGACTGCACCGAGCAAACGTCGAGTGTCCAGTGGCGCCCTCATTACTATTATTGTCTTTTCTTAGCACCAAATATCTTTTCATGGACAATTTGCTCGTACATGAGGTTTCAAACATAGTTCATGTTTACGGTATGACGACGGAACTCCACTGAGCATCGTCCAATATGCTCTTGTCGGGTTCCCTTCATCTGGCATAATATCGATTGTCCGAAATACTTTTCGCATAACAGTTATCGCAGAAACATTTTTAGCCGAATGATACTTTAGCATAATAGTATACTTAGCATAACTGTCATAACGCATAACGATCATTTGGCAGAATTTTGAATAGCAGAATACTAATATCGCCGACTTTAATTTCGCAGAATTTTATGTAGCAGAATATACCTTCCGCCGAATTTATTATGGCATAATTGTACCATAGCATAATAATTAGTAACGAACTGCTACAAGTAAAATAGGTTGGGTTAGGTTAGAAGTTCTACAATAACAGCGCGCGAGCCGAGCGAGCGTAGCGAGCGTGCCGCGGCAGCGCCCGGCTAAGTGCCAGGACCGCATTGCAATTGGATTATGCCAACTACATAGTATGCCATACAAAATTCGGCGAAACAATTATTCTACCATAGGACTATTATTCTAATCAACGTTATGCCAATGTACTATTCCGCCAAAGACAATTGTCCCAATTGACAGTATGCAAAAATAAAAAACAAAAGTAATTATGCGAAATGATGATTCTGCCAAGGGTTGCTGTGCGAAACGAAATTATGACAGTAAATTTTATGCAACATGAATGTAAACCGCTCTTGTCTTGTTAACAACCTATATTTTTCAGCAGAATCCTTAATATTATGAAAATAAAATAAATCCATAAATAAACCAGTTTTTTACAAAACTAAATCATGTTATAATATATTATGTCTGGTTTGGTCGTCGACTACCATTAACTCTGTCAAGGATGAAAAAGGATGTCCGGCGCGGGCCGGGGCTGGATCTGTGAGCGAGCCGGTGTGGGAGGCTGCGGGCGCACTCACTGGTGCTCCGGGGGCCGTCGTAGTCGAACGTCCACCGCTGCGAGCTGCGGTTGGCGCAGGGCAGCGCGCGCACCTCGCTGCCGACGCCGGCGCCGAGTGCGTCGAGGCAGAGCCCGGACCGCACGTGCCGCAGCTGCTGCGTCGCGCGTACGTACTGCCATCGCTGAGCGAAGTATAAAGCATGTCACAACAATCGATCGGCTTACTGAGTTGGGGAGAGAAATACATACATAAATTCATATAACGTGTTGAGAGATACAGTGCGTAGCAGGAGTGTTCAAATAAGTACATCGAGCGCGTCGAAAGTAACATTGCTAGGAATCCAAAGCTCTTCTGGTCATTTATCAAATCACGATCCACCTGTCACGGAATACCTAGAAGTTTAAAATATGACAATAGATTGGTTAATACCGGTTCCAATATTTGTAATGCTTTTTCTAACTATTTTTCTTCTACGTTCTCGACGCCAACTGTTTTAATTTTTGTGTTAATTCAGCTGTTGATTTGAACAGTATTGAAGTTAATCCAGAGAAATTAATTAATATATTGTGCAAACTGGACCCACCCAAATCAGCCGGCCCTGATGAGATGCCAGCCCTGTTTTCAATTAACTGTTCAAAGACCGTGGTAACCCCCTTAGTTTTATTATTCAGACGTTCTTTTTCTGAGGGTTTAGTGCCGTCAGTTTGGAAATCGGCCTTCATTACTCCGGTCCACATAAATGGGCCTAAAACTAACATTACTAATTACAGACCCATTTCTAAATTATGTATTTTATCAAAAGTTATTGAAAAAGTAGTAAATAGCCAAGATCATGATGTTTTAAAAAAATCGTTCATTTCCTATCAGCACGGTTTCTTACAGCGTAGGTCCAGTGTTTCAAATCTTGTGCTGTTCAATGAGTATGTTACAGAGGCAATGGATAGTGGCTCTCAGGTGGATGTGATTTATACTCATTACAGTAAAGCTTTTGACAGGATTGATCATGGCATATTATTACTCTCTGTTGTGTGGTATAGGGATAAGTACATGGAGTTTTATTGAGATGGTTTTCATGTTATATTAACAATAGATCCCAAGCTGTTGTTGTCAAAAATTATATGTTAGGTTGGGTAACTATTCCAAGTGGTGTTCCTCAAGGTTCAATATTGGGGCCGTTGCTGTTTAACATATTTGTTAATGGCATCGGTAATTGTTTTATCCATTCCAAGCTACTTTGATTTGCAGATGACATGAAAATCTTCATCAAAGTACGACATGATCATGACTCATTGTTGTTGCAGTCCGATCTATCACGTCTCGCTGAATATTGTCGAATAAATGGGCTGGATTTAAATCCATCTAAGTGTTTCTCATTTACCTTTTCTCGTCAGCATAAATAAATAAATAAATAAATAAATAAATAAATTAGCATCTACTTCTTATGTTCTAAAGGACCAACCTCTGCTTAAAGTTCAACATATTAAAGATTTAGGTGTAGTTCATGATTCTAAGCTTCTTTTTGATAAGCATGTTGACGGTATTTATTTATTTATTTATTTATTTATTTATTTATTTATTTATTTATTTATTTACATACACACACAACTATCCTTACAGGCTAACCTAAATCGACAGTGTGGATTAAAACAAACATTACTACTTACGACTAATCTTCGTTATGGTAGCATAAAGTATACAAAGTTATTTTTGTGAATTCATTCAGAGAACAACAGAATAGGTCAACCCCGACCGTTACGCGGTTTAATGTGCGCAGCGCCCTCGCTATAGGAGCCTGGCGCTGCAGCTGCGTGCGCGCGCGCGGCTCGGCCAGCAGGCGCGGCCGCCGCCGACGCCCCACGTACCGCTCCGGCACGTTGAAGCCTATTTCTGCCAGAACTCCCGGGTTGAACAGCTTGCCTCTCAATAGCTTAAAAACAGTATTGTAAGCAGTGCCTGTAAAGCATTAGGTTTTATAATGCGTAATTCCGTCCATTTTACTCAAGCTAAGAATTTGAAAGTGCTATATTACTCATATGTTAGAAGTAAGCTTGAGTATGCTTCTCAAATATGAAATCCATGCTATGCCACATGATGTTGACAGAATTGAGCGTGTTCAGCAAAAAATTATAAAATATCTATGGTTTAAGCTTAAATGTCCCTATAGTTCGTTATTTTACATTAATATTTGTAAAATACACTATTTGGTGCCCCTATTCCAACGCCGGGAAATAGCCGACATTACTTATATTCTAAATATTGCTAGCGGCCTCGTGGACAGTTCTGAGTTGCTTTTTTACATTTCGTTTAGTATTCCCACTCGGTCTAAAAGGAGTTATCCCCCTATATCACCGGGATTTGCATCCTCTAGATACAGGCAAAACAGTTTCTTGACGTGTGCTGGTAAAGGCTTGAATAATTGGGTGAATAAGCTGGATATCGATATATTCATTTGTGAAATCCCTTCTGTGAGGCGAAGTTTGATAGCGAAATGTGTTGTTTGAGCATGTTTTGTGTGCCGTAGGTAAGAGAACCTTTCGGCGATCTGCCTCTGGCTGGTATGTAGCAGTAGTTTTAATTTTACCTTTTATTTGCGCTAGTGTTTTTGTGTAAGTGCGTGTACCTTTGAAGTTTGTACTAAACTTTAAGTTTGCTACTCTGTTACTACATGTGAAATCCTGTAATTGGTTTTGTGCTTCCTATTCTTGTTTCATATTATGTTGTATTTGTAACTGTTGGATTTCCTACCAATAAATAAATAAATAAATACATAGAAACATCCTAGACTCAGGAACAAATGTTCGCGCTCATCACAAACGCAATTTCCTATATCGAAATGGAAAACGCGTCCGGTGGGTTCGCGGGCGGCTGAGCGCGACGCCTGGTCGCGCACTCATACCCACTCACTAAATTTTACACAATGGTATTCGATAGTAATGTGAAGAAATATAACCAATCAAAGGTTACAATGAATCATTGGTATAATACCAGTCAATATAATTTCATTCTAATAATAATTTATATTAATTCAATTTACATATAAGTAAGTACCTACATATTGTATCGATGTAATGTACGAGTATTAAATAGTAAAATATCATGATTTACTTGGACCACGCTATCAGATGCCCTGGCAAACAGGACTAAGAACTCACCAGCGCCGCCTTTTCCGAGCCACAGTCCCGCAGCACACCCAGCGTCCTCACGTCGTACTTCTCCAAGTCAATACCAACTATTCTGTTGAAATTTCGACGTTTTTGAATTCAAAAGATTCACGTACAGTCGACGTCAGAGATATGTTTACAATTTTTCACTTTATTCCATTGAAAGAAGGTCCAAAAATGTAAACATTATCTTTGACGTCGACGTACCAATCTCGCATAAAAATAGCGCTCAGTTCAAAGTACTTTAGGATTATGCAGTTTGATCCAATGGTTTGTTCGTGACTCCAGTAAATGCTCGGCAATGGCGGATTTATTAACCTGGCAGTTTTTAACAGCCGCGATATGTTCCTTGACCCTTTCCGCGATAGTCCGCTGTTTGTCCAATATAGGAACTACCGCAAGTGCGGTCTACACTATAGCTATCTTATAAACGCAAATTTAATGCAGTCCAGATTGATAGTTTTACTTTATAATATGTGAACATCGTATTGGTTTGAAGGTGTTCGATTGGTATTGAGTATAATAAATGTGTATGACATACTGCGCAAGCTGAATACAGCTTTCTTCATCTCTTAACTGTCCAGTGTGTGTGAGCGAGAAGTGCTGCCTTATGTAGAGCGCAGGGACACAAGTACTTAATCTGAGCGCCCCGCCAACCTCGTGGCTGACCCACGGCGGCGCGTCCAGGCACAGCCCCGACCGCGGGTTCTGCACTCTGGAACAACCACACACGTGCTCACAACGGTTGGGTGCGTGCTTCGGCCAGTCCACCGTCTCATACGCATAAATAGAAAGTTATAGCTTCAAGAACATCATGATAATGATATTCCATGAATGATTATAAGCCCATATCGTCATTCAAGCGCACACATTATTTTGTTAATTTTAGTGCAATGTCAGTGTCACTCTGCTTATTGTTATTTTTGTCAATTCTGTGAGTGTTTTTAGTAAGTTGGTACGCAAACAAACGTTTTATCTATCTATATTCTTATGGATTTATAAGTACAAATAAAATATACAAAGGCAATCAACGATTATAGTCCAAAATATAACAAAAATCACAACTGTAATAACTAAACCTAGCTATAGAAGCCTAGCTATTCGGAACGTGGAGCCTAACTAGTCTGGAGTATGGTCCGCTCCCTACCGAGCGCGCCGCCGCAGTGAAGTGGTCCTCGGGGCTCCCCCGGCCAGTGTTGTCACATCTAATTTCGGCAAATTGGTAGAACAGGATCTAAAAATTTGTAGAAATTGGTAGAATTTTAAATGAAAATTTGGTAGATATTCCACCCGGTTTTTAATGATTAAAAATGCGTAGAAAATGTTTAAAATTAACACCAAACTTACCTATAATGCCATGAAATGCTTTGCTATCTGTCAGTGTCAGCTGTCACTCACAGACAGCTTCTCATTTATTTTTATGTCACCTCAAACACAGATTATACAAGAAATTACAAGACAGGCTAAATTCGATAGCAATTATCATTTCGTTACACTACACGCATGAAAAAATGTTTACAATCATAACATTTTGAAAAATATCAAAATTAGGTAGCTTTGGGGCCGTGGGTGGTAGATAGGTAGACAGGAGGCAAATTAGGTAGATCTACCAAAAAGTTGGTAGATGTGACAACACTGCCCCCGGCTCCCATCCCCGTCAGCCTGGTGCACGGTGACAGATCGTGACGTGTACTCTGACGTTGGCGTAGCGAGAAGGAGGAACGATCGTGTTGTCTCCCTCTTTCTTTAGTGATCCGGTAATAATATATCTATATAATTAATGTCAATTTGTTCCTTGTGGTGTTTCAATTACTTAAATTTATTTCCTATATCTGGCTTGAAGTGGCTGTTGGCTGAAGGCTGTGAAGTGCTCAGCAAAGGCGCACTGTGTTATTTGCGCTGCGAGCACAAAACCATCGGAGCATATCTTGGGTAGCAAGGCTTGTTCTGCCCTACCCAAAAGAAGAAGGACTACCTGGTTGGCAAACCCAGTCAACCAGTTGCCTGCAACAGCGGCAGCAAGTAGTATGCAGGTTGATCTACCGCCTATCCAGGTAGATCAGGTATGAGAATATTTTATATTGTCCTATTTCTGGACAGTCTGCCTAATCAGATCGTTGTTCTCCTTTTTATCCATTGTGAGTCTACCACTCGAGGCTCTGGACTCATCCCATCAGGCATGGAACCTCCCAACACGTACCTGCCGAACGCCTCCGCGTCCCGGACCGGCACGAACTTCTCCGGGTAGACGGTGTCCAGGAACCACTGGAAGCTGCGGCAGCGCAGCCTCTCGCGGAGCGCCTTGCGGGCCGACACGTCGCCGACTCGCGGACTTTTCTGCACAAAAATGATATAATTATAATTATTATTTTGTTATAAAAGCCATGATGATGATGATGATGATGAGTGGGGACGCCCGGCCGGATCAGGCGGGCGGTTGATCAGTCTCCCGGTCATTCCACCCAGTTCCCCGTGGTTGAGCCGTAGGTTACTGGCCCGGCGACGTTCCCATCCAGCATTGATCTCATCTTCTCGTTTTCCTACAGAACAGAAGTGCGTCCCGTAGGTTTATGCTTTTTAGTGCCTCGTTAGATAGCCTGTCCTCCCCGAATTTGCGGTATCTCAGTGACGAGTACATGACACTACTCGGCTAGGACATGCTGGCTTGTTTCCTCTTTTTCACAATGTGGGCAACGGAAGTCTTGTCTGATTTCTATTACCGTCAGGTGTCTGTTGAGCGGGCAGTACCCCGTCAACACACCTGTTAATATACTAAGGTTGTACTTACCAAGATTTAGAAGATACCTTGTTCTGTTTTTGTTTACATTCCTGGATTAACGAGGATTTGATTTTCGCGTTTCCTAGGGCTTTTAGTGCCGCTTGACTGTCCGAGTATATTATGACATTTTTTCCCGTTGTATCGCTTCTGTCCTTGAGGGTCCGAGCACATTCCATAATGGCATACACTTCAGCCTGGAAGACGCTTGTGTAGCCCCCTAGTGATAATGTTGTGTGCTATAAAAGCCATTATCTATTATCAAAATCATTTTTTTTATTTTTTATTTAATAAGAGTTATCGTAAAGATGACAACATGATAATTGAGAACATGCCAAAAACTATATGATTTTACTGAGTAGAATAATGATCGAGTTAGTAACAATGCGGTAACATGTCAAAAGCAACATGGTTTTACCCAGTAGAATGGAGGCCCGCTCTCGTAACACATACCTATAATATATATACCCTTTCTACTATGTCTTTGTGTGAGCTAACGTATGTGTGCTGGACCAGTGATGTCCTTTGAGCGAGGCTCACCCTGGTGTCCGGCCGGTGCAGGTAGAACAGCTCCGCGTACTCGTCCATCCACACCTCCGCCACGCGCGCCATGTTGATCCCTGCCACACATCGAACATACAGCTCTATGGAGGCGGCTTCTCGGACCACCGCGGAGCCCTGTCACCGTTCACGGTTCAGGTTAAACCTTATAAAATCAGTATAGAAAGCAAAGAAGTAGAAGAAAGCAGAACAACCACAAAGAAAATTTCAAGTTTTATCGAACAAAACCATCGAGACCAAGACGAATGAAAATGTATTTCTTAATCACCGAGTGTGTCGTCGCGTAGCTCACTGGGCCTGCCGGCGTGGAACACGTGCCCCACGCGCGAGCACGGGATCGTCTCGAGCGTGCCGCCGCCTGCGCACAAACCTGCGCTTTCAATATCAATATGACGGTTGACATGTTATTGCACCTATATACTTTTTGATTTCTGTTTCAACAATGCTTGTAGCATTAGGTTGGCCTTTTATACAGGGTGTTAGGTAATGAGTGGATAATTCTTGAACTACGGATAGAGGGTACTTAGGACATTATGAAAAAGCTAAAACAAATTTAGTAAGTCACACGGTTTTCAAGATATTTGGACTTTTAGGTTTTTAACAAAAATTAACACCCTTGTTGAATGTTTTGATCATAGCACCATTGTAAGCTATTTTTTTTTCTTTTTTATTGCTCAATATTCTTGAATACTGGTGCTACCAGATAGGCGTCACCATTTTTGTGAGTCTACATTAGATTTAAAAAATAATAATCGCGAACTTAATTTTTGCGTTTTCAATCGTACATTGACCGACCTTTCAGCTCGCATGGTGAAAAAAAAATACACTACCACAAGGTAGCCCATGAGTTTAAAAACATGCCCATTTAATAGAGATTTTAAAACAGTCCATGTTGTTTTATTTAAATTTTAGAATAAAAAAATATCTTAAGTTTGCTGTCACTGCTGTCAGGATGGCGTCTGTCAGGGTTGCGGTCGGCGTACAAAGCCGCAGCAGCACTGGCGTTACCTTTACACTCACCATAAATGTAATGCATTTGAGCATATTCACGCGGTGTGTATTGAGTTCTTGACATCGTAAATAAAAAAAAATACGTCAACAATTAATTCACATTATGCAGTGACAGCAAAGTTTGACATAAATGCTGAGAAAACAAAAAGCGACCGAGATATCTTTTAAATTTAGAATAAATGGCATTTAAAAATGTAGTGCCCAGTATTGTTATTATTGAAACAAAAAGGTTGTAATGCTTCGCCCAGCACCCAAATTGTCTTAAATAAAATGCTTCACAATATTAGTGGCCAGTATTTTTCAGAGACTGGCGATGTCACCAACAAATACACTTTCGCGAGTTTTCTATATAACTCAATATGTGATCTGCGGTAGTGTATAACATCAAAATCTTCGATACTGTTCGTTCTTCGAAATCTTTGGTTTTTTCAAAACACCGGCAAACATAGGTATCACTAACCATTTAAAGTCAGTTCCTCGTAAGCGAATTAATTTTTTTTTTAAAATACATGTTCTTTTTTAAAGTCCGGGTATGGAGAGAGCGCTAAGTAAAGTTGATGACATGTAATTCAACCAGAGTTTCGCGCAGCGGCAAGCCCTCCCTGGCATGTTAGAAATCTCCTGGTTGTTAGAAATCTGCTCACAGAGTGATACTCACACTGCCAGACCCGGAAGCTCATCTCGAGGTTCTCGCCGCCCCAGCCGGTCATCTGCTCGTCGTACCCGCCCAGCTCCCAGTAGTACGAGCGGGACACCGCGAAGACGGCACCTAGCATCGTCGGAGACCTGCAAGGCCACTCGGACACGAGTCAAAGAACCAGGAACTACGAGTCGAAAGATCAGGTGATCGGGTTTAATTACCAGGAAACTCCGTTCGAGTGACCGAGAAACTCTTTTGAAGAACCCGAAAATTCGGTTCAAAGGATTGGAAAAATTCAGTTTGAAGAACCAGGTCGTAAGATTTAATCATTTATTTATTTATTTATTTATTTATTATTACAAATATGTTTATACGGCATTACAGTGGATACTAGCGCACCGAATAAATTAACAAACTACAACAATCATCAACAACAATAACAACAATAACAATACAATACGATCAAAAAAGTATTAAACATTAGGTACTAATACTGGATGGCCTCACATCCATCGCCTCGCAAAATCGCAAACATTCGCTACGCACAATGGTCCAAGTAGATGCGAACAGGTCGCACTCCGGTGCTGATGCCAGCAGCGCGTTGAGCAGCGCGAGTGCGCGCGGCAGCGGGGAATGTCTGCGCGCCTGCGTGCGCGCCGCCGGCACGGCCAGCAGCGCTCGCGCCCGCGGCCGCAGCCCTATGCGCGGCACTTCTGGGACAAACAATCGAGCGACCCGCCCCACAAGCTCGGGGCGATCCAGCTCGCCCCGCAATATGCGACAGGCCGTGACGAGTAAATTAATATTTCGCCTGACCTCCAATGAGTTAAACCCTAGAGCGCCGAGCAAAAATTTTGACGGATATAGGAACGGGAAATATCCAAACCGTTTCCTATATAAATGTCTGAGGAACGCCTTTTGGATTTTTTCCAGCAAGAGAGAGTAGGTAACTTCGTAAGGGTTCCATAATACCGACGACGCTTCAAGTTTACTTCGCACGAGAGCATTAAAAACTAGCGTTACAGCTCCAAGGTTGTGAAAATCTTTTAGGTGTCGCAATATAAAACCAAGTTTCCGAAAACAATTACTGGCGAGTGTCTGGATATGCTCATGAAAATTCAGTCGCGTGTCAAAGACAACACCGAGATCTTTAATAGAGGACACACGGTGGATCGACTCATCTCCGAGCATGTATTGAGCATGAAGAGGGGCACTTGCACGGCTAAAAGTACAGACACTGCATTTTGCTGAGTTGAAAAGGAGTTTGTTAAGCTCACTCCATCGGACAACAGATGTGATGTCTTCCTGTAAAAACTCGCAATCCATGAGGCTTTTTACTCTGTATACCAGCTTAAGGTCGTCCGCATACAGTAGACATTTGGCGTGCTTAACAACCGACTCCAAATCGTTAACCATTATTCCGAACAAGAGAGGACCTAGGATAGATCCCTGACTGACGCCGGAACGGGTATGATAAAACGGCGACACGAAGCATCCATGCCGCACAAACTGCTGTCGATCGCGTAGGTAACTAGCAAAGAATGTAAGCAGCTTCGGAGAGAAACCAATACCATCTAGCTTGCTTAGTAGTACGTCATTATCCACGCGATCGAAGGCTTTTTTGAAGTCGAAGTAAATGACATCGACTTGGACGCCTCTGTCGAGATGTTCTGAGATATCGTCCACCAGGGTGAGAAGATTCGTGTCCACGGAACGCTTCGCCCGAAAACCGTGTTGCGAGTCGCACAAAGAAGGTTTTATCTGGGTAGATATGTTCCGATGGAGTAGACCCTCAAACAATTTGGCTAACGCCGAAAGGATAGCTATGGGCCTATAATTTTCAACATGGGCTGTCTCGCTAGTCTTTGGGATAGGTCTTACTCGCGTAATCTTCCACTGGAAAGGATAAGTGCCAGTGGAAAGCGCTAAGTTGAACATGTGGAGTATAGGGAATTTCAGACAGTCCATGCATCCTTTAATGATAAATGCAGGGAGATTGTCGGGACCAACCGCACTACAGGCTTTGAGCGACTTTATGCCTGCCTCTAGTTCCTGCAAAGTTATACACGCCACATTCACATAGTTGGCAGAACGTCCCTGACCATGCTGTGCACTTGCATCAAGTCTAGGAGCATGTGGTAAAAATACACCAGAAAAGAAGTTCGCGAAAGCTGATGCCACCTCTGCACCAGAGACCTGTTTGTTGTCGACTATAACTTCGTTCACAAAACCCCCCCTTGATTTAAGGCTACCAATATGCTGCCAGAAAGAGCGCGGATTGATCTTTAGCCTATCTTGGATTCGGTCGAGGAAAGAGTTGTAAGCTATAGTGATTCGTTTTTTAATGTCAGCCCTAAGCAAACTAAATGCAGCGTAAATGTCTTTATTTTTAGTAGCCTTCCACTTACGGTGAAGACTAGCTTTCAGCGCTATTTGAGCAATCAAATCCGCAGTAAACCAGACAGGATATCGTCTACTGGTTCCTTTGACTCGAATCTTCTTAGGTATAGCGACATCAAAGATGCGAAACATTATGTTGTAGAAGTAGTCCACAGCATAGTCTACATCTCCAGACTGAAATAAATCCTGCCAGCTTACCTCAGAAACGAGCTTAAACAAGAGTTCGTAATTCCCTTTTGGGAAATTCCAGTCTCTTCCCAAGTCCAAATTACTCGGGTCAAGCTGTTTGATGTGGGGTCGCAAAGAAGTTTTAATAGGAATTAATATCTCTAATGGGGGGTGATACGAGTCACGACGTGGTACTAGCCCACCGCCATCAATTTCGACGACACTGACACTGCGAATACGCTCAGACACCAGCACAACATCAAGTTTTCCTCCACTAGCATTCCTCACCTCATTCGTCTCGCACAGGCCACAGACAGTTAGGAAGTAAGAATAGTAATATAAAACATTACGTGACGTATACAGCGGATTCAAATTCAAATCGCCTACTACTATCACAACACCATTCAGAGTCTCAATCGCTTGCTCAACTGAATCGAACCAGTTCATATACGTTTCATTAGAAACACCAGGTGGGATGTACACCACGCACATATAACACACTACATAGTCCAGATCGAATGAAACCCACAAATCTTCGCCCGATGCCGTCTCTAGGTTGCGACACCGCCTGATATGAAGTCCAGGGCGCGCCGCAAGCAGCACGCCACCGCCGCGCGCACCTGTGGCACGGTCACGGCGCAACACACTCCTACCTTCACCAGACAACTCGGAGTCGACAATGGCCTCAGTCAGAAAAGTTTCCGTTACGGCTACCACATCACAATCCAGTGACAATAGGTTGAGTCTAAAGTGGGTGAGCTTTGTGTTAAGGCCTCTTACGTTCTGGTATATTACACCCAAATTCGACGTCGTTCTGGATCTTGGTTGTAAGTTAGGGGCGCACCGGGGGTTGTCCGTTATTTTGTGGTCTACGAAATGACCATGACTTAACTCTGGCGTTATCAGGCCAAACAGATGCCGACAGACATTTCTCCAACATACTGGGCGGGACTCCTATCTTAAATGATTTGTAGTCACCCTTTGGCCTGAGTTCAACGACCGTGCATGTGCTCCCCGGACATAAGTCCTGTAAGTACCTAGTAATATCATCCGCTCCCGACACCATGTTCCATAAGTGGATATATTTGCGGTATTCTACCGCTCTGAGAAACGTCACGTCAGGACCAGCAGTACAACGTACGGAAGTGAGGCGGCCTTTTCGGTAGCGAACTTCCTGGAATTCCTCCTCATCATCAACGTCCGTAACTGCAGCGTTCGCTCCAATAAGCACCGCATTCTGCTCGGGATGAACTAAAACAGTCGGTGTCATAGCAGGTGATCCCATATTTTGCGAGTCTTGGAGCACACAGGTAGTGTTCGCGCCTGTCGAGCCAACCTCCGATTCGATAGCCGAAAACCCCGATTCGCAAGCCGTTTGCTTCTGCCTCTGCCTCGACTTTGCTGTCCGTTTGTTTGTTCCTGTCGTCGGCTGTTGAGATTCTACACACTTACAGTGACAAATTGTTGCTAATTCGAGCTTCGTGAGCCTCTCGCTGACTGCTTCAAACTTACTGGTACTCTCAGCTAGTGCGGCCTGGTACTGAGCAATTGTAGAAACAGCGGTCTCGAGCGCACCCGCCAAGTTAGACATCTCTGCACGGATTTGTTGCATCTCCAGAGATAGTGAAGATCCATTAGCAGGTTGCGATATCGAAGGAGAGGACTCATTTTTAGTCCGACCCGCAACATTCTTAATAGTTATTGGCGTGCCGACAGGGGTTTGTTGCATCTCCAGAGATAGTGAAGATCCATTAGCAGGTTGCGATATCGAAGGAGAGGACTCATTTTTAGTCCGACACGCAACATTCTTAATAGTTATTGGGGTGCCGACAGGGGTTTCATAATTTCGTCCACCCTCCATATGAACGTTACAGCACTCCGGACAAACCCATGTCTCTTTTTCGATAGTCGTAAGAGACTTGTTAGTACATAAATAGTGGTAAAGCTTACCACAAGTAGACACCATACACTGCAAGAACTCTTCACCCACAGCAAGCTCCATCGCGCAAGCGCGGCAAATCATCTCAGCGCTATCGGCTCTCAGCATGATTTGAGAATCCACAATCCACAACGTATATGCAGTGCAGTAAGGTTGACTATCCGTTGAGCAGCACGTAGCACCTGCGGCGACTATGGTTATCGTAGCACGCTTCGTAGCGCTTCGTAGCCGCTGTTGTAGCCGATACACTCACTGCTCCAAAGTAGCTGTACAAGTACAGTACTACCGTGTTGAATGTGCCACGCAAATTCGTGCCGCCTCGCCCACACTCTCGTGGCGTAGCGGTCTGGCGCGCGACTCAGGCGCAGCGTTCGGAGGATCGATTCCGGCACTCGTCCCAACCAAAAAATGCAAAAAGATGCAAAGCACTCAAGCCGACACAGTATCGCCGTCACTAGACACACCCGCGCGGAGCCGAGGGAGAGGTCCGACACCAGGCAATATGGCCGCCAGGCTCAATGGAACAACTCCTTAGTTAAACAAGGAGGCACCGATAAACTCGAGATAACCACACTAACTTGACTAAATAATTTAAAAATAACCAAAAATAAAGTTAAACAAATGCACCAACACACGTCCACTCCGAACAAACGGCGGGGAGGGAAAGTATCTAGGAATTCAGTATAATGAGAAATCATATAATGATGTATCTAGGAATTCAGTTTAAGTTCCACGAATGTAGTTTATTATAGAGCATTATGCTGAGCCAGTGCCCGATTCACCGCCGCGAGGACACACTACTTGTTTATTGCTGTTTTCTGTTTTTACTTTTTTCTATGTGTCTTGCGTCTGTAGTGAATTTGCTTTATTTACTTATCAGACGCGGGATTTTTGAATAGCAAGTTTAATTTTATATGTATAATTTAAATTATGAATATCAGATTTTTTGTTGAAGAATCTAAATTGTTAATGACGAAACTTATTAATAAATTAAGGCGCTACAATTGAGATATTAATTTCTAAAGGCGTCACAAGAATTTAAGTAATAAAAAGAACGAATGGCTCTTTTTAGGGTTCCGTAGTAAAACTACCCTTATAGTTTCACCATGTCCGTCCGTCCGTCCGTTCGCACCCTAGCTCAGAGACCATAAGTATAAGGAAGCTGTAATTTGGCATGAGTAAGTAAGTAAATAAGTCACGCCAACAGAGTGGTAAAATAAAATTTCGTTTTTTTTTTAATGTATACTTCCCCTACATGTAACGTGGGGATGTTTTTTTTTTATCGTTTTCCCCAGATTGTGTGGTGTCGTTAGATAGGTGTTTCTAAAATATTGCGGGTTTGATGAAATAGTTTTTCGATTAAGCTTTAAAGGGCTAATTTTTGTTCGAGGCAAGTGTCCCCTTACCCCAAACCAGAATACCGTACGACATGACACTATGGAAATAACAAATAATTGTAATAAACTAATCGAGTTTTTTCAACATTTAGTTAGTTCTCTAATTTTCCTAATTTGCCGAACTTAGTTTACCTGCCAGTACAGCTATGGGAACACCATTGCAATTTTTTATCTATTGTTATGCCTAGGAAAACAGCCTAATGTACTATTTGCAAATACTCGTCATCTAGAAATATACTAGAACAATAGGCAAAGCGAACCTAACATATTTAGTTTTCTTAGCTTTTAGTACTAAATTGTTACCAGTAAATCAATTGAAGTACTTTAACTAGTGTGGCGTTTATACTACTGTGTAGTCTACGGACTTTCTATCTACCTTGAAAATTAATGAAATATGATCAGCAAAAAGCATAATATATGTAAAAAAACTACTGTGGGTGCTAAGTCATTTATAGTTACAAAAAATAAAAAATAACTAAAATTGAGCCTTGAAGCACACCTAGTTTCACTGTAGCTCCAATATATTGCGATTTGTTAACAACAACTGTTTGAGTTCTATAATTGAGATAGGAAGACATGTCATAAAACTTGAAGCATTATTGGACAATCCATAACGTTCTAATTTAAAATAATGGGTCGCGTCACGTGATCCACGCAATCCAAAGCAAAATCACAAAATGTTCCTCCTGTATCACACGAGTTCTTCCAACTGACTTCGATTGTACCCGGTATACATACATAGACACTTTTGCTGTTGACTGTATCAGTATATAGTATGCTGTTATTTTTGTGTGTGTATAAGTTGGTATGCTACCGTGTATACTGACCACGTGGGCGAGATCACGGTCTTGCGCCGCACCCACTCCTGCGCCGGTATGTTTATCCAACAGAAGTACCCCGAGAACACGAAACCGGATACCTACGCAAGGGTCACTTGTTCCATCATCAGTATTTCCAACGTGGCAACAGCAGCACTAACAACTAGTGAGTGTTACGTATACGAGTAGTATAGCTATACTGTTCTTTGAAGGCTTATAAGGCATATAAAGAGCTGTGGATTAACCCGAGTTGCTCAGCAAACTGTCCTTTGTAGTTACTTTCAACAGAAACATAGATATACGAACCTCACCCAAAAATGAATGAATTCTGTGTTGTACAATTGAAAAGTCTTGGAATCTATCCAATGAACAACAGGGATAACCACGGCGGTTCTCTTGTCCTTGACGCGCTGCAGCAAGGGGCGCAGCCAGTCGGCGAGGCCCTCGCAGTGCGCGTCGAGCACGACGAGCACGTCGCCCCGCGCGGCGCGCGCGCCGGCCTGGCGCGCGCCGGCCACCCCGCTCCTGCACCAACTAACTAGTTATATATCGGACTCTGTTTGACCGCACCTTTAAGTTCAAGGACTAAAATAATATGATTTCAGTCGGCAGCGACGAGTTGTGGACGTTTTAGAATAAATCACCTTGTGATGACTGATCTTATTAGCACAGTTCTCAGTCGCGCTCGGAGTTGTAGTGCCGATGACGTCATGCTGCCTAAAGACTTTTATCACCACGACTTTGTGGTCTTTATGAAAATTATATTACCATCGGAAATCAATACCAAAAAACACAAACAAAATGTTAAATCAAAATGTCAGCAAAATACTTAAAGCAAAGTTATAAGACAACACCCTGCATGCGTTATTGTGTCAATTTACGTCAGCGGCACTTAAAGTTCTAATTCTCAGATACGTTTAGAGTTAAAGTTATTCGATTTCACACGTTACAAAGTTCGCGTTCATGTCGGGCGGCATCCGCCCCCAGTCAGGCAAGTGGCACACCACATACTTCAGGGTATGGGGGTGACTGATGGTTCAGACAGGTTGCCTGCCTGATGCGGCTGCGGGCCTACTAGCCAGCAAATAACAGAACTCACACTGAACGGTCCGGCAGCAGAGCGGGACACTGACCGATCAGGCAAGTGTGAACCGGCGGGGCACTGACCGCTCGGGCAGGCGCAGCAGGCGCACGAGGCCGCGCGGCAGGCGCGTGCGCACGTAGTGGGCCAGCTTGCCGCGCAGCTCGGCCCGCGCCGAGTGGTCGTCCACCAGGATGATCTCCTTCAGGTACACGTGCTCGGAGTCCGGCTCCTGCCCCGGGTAGCCTACGTAGCCATAATGAGTTCAGTCAACTGGGACCAGTATACCCATATATATAAAAAAAGGTGATTAAGTGAAATTGTTACAAGCTGATTTACTTGGATCTATTATTTTAAATATAATAAATTTATTCACTATTCCTATTAAACAGCATTAATGACATCATACATTGACGTGAGAGTGAGAGACAATACCGTCCATGGGTGTAGAACTCTGGAAGCTGCCCTGCTGTGCGGCCCGTGTGCTCGTCTGCCTCCTAGATGGTGGGCTCACCTATCGCCATCGTCCGGTTGGTGTGGCGCTCCAGGAAGTTGGCGCGCGCGAGCCAGGGCTGGTCCCTGCGCGCGGCGGTGAGCACGCTCCACACCGTGCGCAGCACCAGCGAGTACGGCTCGTCGCGGAACACGATCACCACGGAGGCGGAGGGCAGCTCCGCGTCGTACGCGACGGCGGCGCACGCCGGGTGCCGAAGGTCTGACGGGCCGACCACAATGAACCGGAACAATAGGAGCAATCTCCACTCCCAATAACCTTATATTTATCAAAACTCTCGAAAAAGTTGCGATATACTTTAGGGATAGAAAAACGGACGGTGGGAAAACAGTACTCTAACGGCCGATTATATTTACCCTCAGTCGTTATAATGATATTGTGATAATATATGTATCAATGATGACGTATCTTGTTGTCCTATAATGAAAAATTACAAAAATCAGAATTCAGATTACCTTTTAACAGTTGCAGCAGAATATGCCTGTTAGTTTATTATTTCCTAGATTCCCTAGCACAGCGTGGTCGACAAAACTCTTCCATGTTTACTAGGAGCCCATAGAGTGAATCATTTTATAGAGAGCAGCATGAATAGAGTTATCGCCCCAGCATCGCGAAAGTGACGAGATAGTTAAAATAAAATACAACCAAAATAGCGAAATGTAAAATATACTGTAGGCGAGTACCTATTACTTTATCGAAGCACGTTCCAGCGAACATATCATTATGCAGAAAAACGAGGGCTATTACAAATTAAACAACTATATCTATGTGGCTGCCACACCTCAGCTCCCAAACGTATAGACCGATACAGACGCGGCGCTGTGAAATATCGATCGAGATCGAGATCGTTATTGTTATTCGAGATAGTTTTTTATGTTTGTAGTAACGGCGTCGACACCCGACATGCCCTTGCCAGGTTTTATCTTTTTAATCAAGACAATTCTTAAGTTAATTTTTAAGTAAGACAAATATCTTGGCGACGTCGCTTAAAACTCAAGAACCAATTAAGTTGTAAACGTGTACGTCTGGTTCCTTTCATTATTAAGTACCTATGTTTAATTAATAAACTTACCTTCCAAAGTACGTGTGTAAGAGATTCGGTCGCTCAGATACGTGTTAATGACGTAAATCAAATTATACTTGTCGCCTTCCCACTCCCCACGCCCGAAGAGGTCCGCGGTCTCCCCCCCCTCCCCCAGCCCCGGCATCACGCGCGCCTCGTCCTCCAGGACTTGGCGCTCATATTCCTCCTCCAAAGGATCCGTGAAGAACATAGAACTGTAGCGCTCCCCGGCGAACCAAAGTTCGAATAAAAATAGACTCAATGCCGACACGGCTAACACAATGATAATACTTAAATTCGTAAGAAAGAAACATCTTCTTAAAGTCAATTTAGACATGGCCGCTGCTGATTGTAAGTGTACGTGCGAAAGACTACTGTTGCTCTCTCCGGCTTGCGTACTACCACACAGCGATGCGGCCCCCCCTCCCCTCCGCCGCGTGAAGTGACGGTGCTGCAATAATAACAGCCAAGTCGGACTCGCCCATGAAGGGTTCCATAGCAGCAAGAAACATAATACCTATATCTAATGCCGGCCATGCTTACCGGCCGGCATTTGAGTTGATGAAAGGTAAATTGCGGTTTACGATTTATGACGTATAGCGACCCGCCCTCGCTTCGCTTCGGTTTATTTGAGTTTTCTATAACACACGTACATAAAACAAAATTTATTATACATATAAACCTTCCTCTTGAATCACTCTATCTACTAAAAAAAACCGCATCTAAATCCGTTGCGTAGTTTTAAAGATCTAAGCATACATAGGGACAGACAGCGGGAAGCGACTTTGTTTTATACTATGTAGTGATTAAAAAAAACTACTTACTAGATCTCGTTCAAACCAATTTTAAGTGAATGTTTGCCTGGT
>OZ014457.1:15554780-15661414 GCA_963966035.1 Acleris laterana | reverse complement strand
CACCAGGTCTGCACGAGGCACTTGTCGTCGGGGTAGATCAGGTTGTTGAGGTAGAGCAGGTGCACCCACCACTTGCGGCGGCACACGGCGGCCTCGGCGGCCACCAGCGGCGCCCACTGCGGCCCGCCCGCGCCCAGCCGCGCCCACCACGTCGCCGCGAACCACACCACCACGTAGTAGCTGGGGCTGATCCTGCACCACGCCAAAACACACGTTGGCGGTTATTCACTGTAATTTTTTATCTCAACCACTAGTAGACTGGTCCGCCATTCTTACATTATTATTTTTAGTGCAATAGAGGCACAGGATTCTTTGTAAAGGCGGTCTGATAAAAAAACGTTTTTTTTTTATTATTATCTAATGAGAATGTGAAACGTAGTCAATGTGAAACCAACGACTTCATCCACATATTAACTTAAATACAAAAATCTAAAAACTCACCAGAGTCCAAACTGTACAAAGATAATACTTATAAGATAATCACCTGATGATCCGGTTGAGCATGGTGGAGAAGAAGGAGCTCAGGGGGGGAGTGTCTCCCCGCGAGTGCGCCAGCAGCACCTTGTGGGCCAGCAGGAAGGAGGCCATGAGGAAGAAGATCTGCACCACCAGCGTCGAGTTGGTGAGCAGCATCACGTCGGAAGCGCGACGGAGCTGAGAATTGATTACAGTTAACTTCTAAAATATTGGTTTTATTTCCAAACACTCGAAGTACGCGCCGGGAGCGGTACATATAGCAGCAGGAGAGGACACTGCGGTGACGAACACCAACGACCACACACAGAGCGCCTGTAAAGCATGGGCTCTAAGGCCCATAGACATCGATCTAGAGTCCGACCAGCGAGTGGTGACACAAAAAATGGCGGCGAAATTCAAAATATCATTAGCTGGTAACATGAAATGCATAGCGATTGGATAGATACTCATAATGTGACGACAGTATTCTTCATAGGTGAAATTGTTGCCATAATGAAGCAGTTGGGAAAAAGTCTTGTTTCAACACTCGCTGGTTGGACTCTATCTATGTATACATAAAAACTCATTCATGACTGACTGCCTAAGCAGTTGAAATTTGGAACGAATAATATTCGGGTATCTTAGTGAACAAAGAAGCAAAGCAGCGGGAAACTAATTTCATACGCACGAGCTACTTACACCCGGTTTCTAGTAAGTAGTAAAACCCCTGTATGTTGGAGGTGTAGCTGACCTTTTCGTAGTGGCGTATGTCGGCGAGGTAGGAGAGCGAGCTGAGCCAGCACACGTGCTCGACGATGACGCAGAACATGCAGAGCACGCGCAGCCCGTCGAACGCGCGCAGGTCGCCCGCGGCCGTCACCGCCGGCGGCGGCGCGCGCAGCGCCCGCCAGCAGCCGGGCAGCGACCAGCTCAGCGCCCACTGGTACGCTGGAACAACATCATCATCATCATGGTTATGGAAAAAGTAGGACTAACGTACTTTATATAGGAAGACTTATCACGTCGGTGTCACCGATGTAGGATGACGATCACTTCGGGGAACTTCAGAGCTTTCAAATGACTCATGATGCTTTTACATAATAATTACTATAAGTTGAAAGAAAAAGACGTTGTCTCGGTTTTTTCCTGCCGATGCAGTTTTGGTTTGGACTCCTTAATACTACGGATGCTTTTCAGCCCGATAGCGTTAGCCGTTTTGAGGAATAGGGTCTTGACATACAGACGGACAACAAAGTCATATTAATCTTCCTATCTTACGGATTCCGTTTATCCAGTATTTGGCACGGAATCGTATAAAAGAGTTTAGAAGTACTTATTTATTTAAAATTATTTAAACTTATTTGCACAAAATGCAATAAAGTAAGCACCAATAGAGGACTATGCCCAATGATTACCTTTTTACGTATATGTTACAAACACGTGCTTATTTATTTTACAGACCTACGATTAAATTAGTGTTCTAGCAACTCGTTGCGTAAAGCCCGTGAGTGGTCCGTGCAGTGGTAAGAGGCAATACCGGCGGTAGCAAGTGAAGTGACAGCTAGAATAGAATCACTTTCGACTTGAAGATCTTTTTGCTTGGCGGTTTCCTAGCATTTCTGATACTACGACGACGATTAAAGAGAATATTTTACACATAGAGGGTTTGTAAACCAGTTTAAGAAGACTGTGAATCTATAAACCACCACCACCAGCTAATTAAGTACATACATACACAAAGATATATAGGATCGGAAGGGGCCGCCCTACGCGTATTTTGCTAATGATATGCGAGACATACTGGAAAAGGGCCGAATCTTAAGTACCCGAAACCGACGTGCGTGCATGACTCGATGTATGAATGTGGAAGAAGCGAAAGAGATTTGTCAGGACCCGTGTACCCCTCGGTGAAACAGGGCGTGATTTAATATATACTTACTTATATACAAAGAGAAATATGTTTTATCCAAGTCAATGAACGACACACGTGCGCAGGAGCGCAGCTCGCCTCGCTCAGTACACGTTAGATAACAATGATGAAGCACGGTAACACATCTCCGAATTAATGGAACCGAGACAAATGAGTTTCCGGTGCGCACGCACATTTTGCTCAATTTCTGTAACCAGTATGGCACTAGACAAAACGCATTGCGGGTTCATCATCGTTACCGAAACTGTATAGGATAGACGTACGCTGCTGCCGGATAGTCGTGTCAAGCGCTTATGTCAATTCCACACAGTTTGAGTTTTCGAAAACCGTTTACGATAACTTTAATCGTATTTTCCTAAGTGAACAACGGCTGCAGAAATTAAAAAAATGCCTGGAACTGATATCTATAGACTTCGCGTTTTAAATCCACGGTTTCTGATTCTCCGGTATACTTATGTTATTAAATATGTGTGGTGTAAGGACTGTTTATTTTATAAAATTTCTAACTTGTATCAACAAACAAAGCATACCTACCTTCATATTGTCGATAGGGTCAGCCTAGCTTCCTGGGTCACAAGTGTAATGTAATATTTCCAATATTAGCTCAATTTGATAGACAACAGATATAAAGTATATTGACGGGGCCGCGACCCCCGATACGACGGGTGTCCGCTGTCAATCATTACTGCAATAGTGTTGCTACAATTAATTTTATCACCATTATCTACCACCACAACATGCTGTAATGCAAAGTCCCTAAACGTGTCTGTTTGTCAGTTCCTGATTCCTAGGGGCCCTATGCAAAATGCCAAGATTTTCGAAAAGTGACAAAAAGTATGGAATTGACATAAGCTATCAACGTGACCTTCCGGCAGCTTATTTATTTATTTATTTAGGTCTATGTATATTGTTATTGTCTGCTGTATTGTCTGCTATAATTATTTGTAGTCATAATATTATGTTTTAAGTCATACATATTTATCGCAAATCATAACGTATTTTTAAGAAACTTGCGTTTTTAGGATTTTTATAAATCAAACCTAACCTAACCTAACCATTGTGTAAATTGGATGTTTGATAAATTTAGGGCTGATTTTTAGATCTCCAGATAACACCAGGTACATGTCAGGTAAATTTTACCTCTGTCCTTATCTTTCTTATGACAAAGAAAAGGACATACCTAGCTACAATCTACCTGACAGATGGTGTTATCTGGTGATTGAAAATTCAGCCCTTAGAAAAATTTACGTTTCCTACGATATAAATACGGTTATCATTAATTATGTCAACAATGAGACTATGGTCAAAAACATGGGGAAGGACGGACTCCCCAATCATATATTATGTTCGATAGGTACATAAAACATTTACAGAATGCATCTTGTCTAGCCAGAGGACAGGGCCTAGTCTATTGGTGAACCAATACTGTCCTTGAAGTGTTATGGCTTATGGTACCTATTGTTTTAAACTCAACCGCCATTACTCTCAAGTAAATAAGAGCTATCGTAGCGTTGACAATACAATAACATTCCAAAGGCAACTTGGTTTTACCCAGTAGAATAGCGCTATTGCCAGCGCAGCACTCGCAATTGAAATACGACTTCGGACTGTCAAATAGGAAGTAGTTGCGAGTGCGTCAGGCAACGAGCCCTCTGGTCTGATCCAATGGATAAAATAATACAAACTTCCGTACTGCCAAACTATTGAACACTCACCCAATAAAAAAATGTGGAGCATGCTTAGAACCTTGTCAATGCGACTGCCATTTTTATTGTCATACTTGTCATTTGATGTTCAGTTCGAAGTTTATATGACAGTGCACTAGTGCTTAATATTTTCGTTGGTCGTACAAATCCTCCCGTGGAAGTGCCAGCCCCCCAGCTCCACGTTTATCATCGTGGGAGGCAGGGGGCTGTCACCGAATCGAAATGATGGAATATACTCGTACCTGCTCTAAATCGTAAACCATAGATCATGGGCATGTAAGTATCTAAGTACATTAGCTCTTTTCTCGACTGACTTACGAATGATGGTCTGGCGTAAACAAACCGTTTAGTTACCATTATCACTGCCCCCGTTATCTGCATCACGAACTTTCGTTGGTAAATAAATAAATAAACACGAGGTCATGTGTCAAATATTAATAGTTTGTCTTAGGCCATTATCATAGATCGAGTTCGACCTTAAGGCTTTTTGTATGAAAGATATCAACGGGTACGGGTACAAAAATAATAGGTCAATCAACTGGCTAAGGCGGTTTTTATAAACATAGAATGTTTATGTTATAAATTTTCGAAATTGGTCCACAATTGGCGGAGAAATTGCCTACCTACACTCGAATACCCTAAGTATAAACACCAATACACCTACACACAAAAAAAATGTACGAATTAAGAACGTCTATTTATTTTGAAATTGGTTAAAAACTCTTATTTCTGTCCATCCCAGTCTCTAGCTTCACATTTGAGATGATCCCATTACCCTTGACTGTCGTAACGAACTCGTGCCGGCGCACACGTGCTGACGACACGTGTGCGACACGACCGGCCGGTGTCAAGGGCGGGGTCGGCGAGAGGCCGGCCGTCGGGCCGGTTGACACACAAATTGTGAAAAGCTTATAATTACGAGATCGGTATTTTAAACTTTTAGGGCTTCGCGCTGTTTGTGCTTGTGAGCTTTAGACGTTGTCAAAATTTAAACCTGAATGAATGTGACTACGCTGTCAGTCTAGTTGGTAGTGACCCTGTCTACGGAGCCAGCGGTTAGCGGTTGTTTCGACTTCAACTTTTAACCATCCACGGCAAGACTTGGGTACCTAATTTGCGCCCTCGGTTCGAGTGGTCTGGCGTCCACCAGCACGGGAGGCACAAGTTGTATTTTCACGCTTGTCGCTTAGTGCGTCTCTATCGTTACTGACTAGATTAGAACAGGAGATCCGTACGACAAAACAATAAGTCGCGGGCACCTTGTGCTAATTTGAAAATCGATGTTACCTCGATCCCTCTCATTCATTCGAGACTAAATCGAAAGAAAGGGATGGACCTAACGTAAGTAACTTCGAACTTCGATTTGCTTCACGGCCTCCATCGGTCGTCGGTCCTAAACCTCGGGTCGCCCGAGCCGAGGACGTTGGTGTGCAACGTTGATGGTTAGAATGTGTTTCGATCACGTTCCAGCGAGCGGCCGGCCACGACTTCGGGCTTAGCGAAATTAAAACAATTGCGTATAATGTATTAGGCGTGCCGCGACGATTCATATGTTAGTTAATACGAAAATCGTGGCCTGTAAGGCTAGCTCCATTGTACAACTCACTACAATTGCAAAGCTTAGAACTATAGAAATCTGTCAAAATGTATGGCTCACGTGGATCCTTTATTATCGTTACTAATCCTTATCCCTAGTACATTGTTCGTTAGTTCCGGTTTCGCAGGGTAAAACGTCAACCGATTGACGTAAAAAGTACAGAATATCTACATCTACACTAATCTACATCTACATCTAGATCTACACTAATATTATAAATAGGAAAGATTTGTATTTTTGTGTGTGTATGTTTGTAATGAATAATCTCAAAAACTAATGTGCCGATTTCAAAAATTCTTTCACCATTGGAAAGCTATATTCACCCTGAGTGACGTAGGCTATGTTTTATTTTTCTGCGTGAACGGGGTCGCGCGCAACAGCTAGTAGTTTATAACTCGGCGACAGACATTAGACCTAACTAGACAGTTCCTGAGAAATAGCGATGACGACGTCTGCGCGGACGGATTCGCGGGGAAAAGCTAAGTCGTTAAGTAAACATTATTCTATTATACCGTAGGCACACGGAATCAATGACCGTCATTGTAAAAAAATATTTTTGGACGAAGCAATTGCAAAATAATAATAGCTTGATAAATGAGCAATTAAAAAATAGAATAAATCAAACCTACCCTAACCTAACCCTATGTATAGCAATCGATTTACTATCAATTTATTATTGTATCCAGCCCAGCATAACATAGCTTTCGGAAAAATAAATATTCGGATAAATTAATATTAACATTATTATATTTAACGGATCAGTAAAATATAACGCCAAAAAACACTTTTTAATGCAGGAAATAGTAAATGATCACCTAACCTAATCTAATTTGGTGATCATTTACTATTTTTGGGTCTCGAAGATAACTTTGGTGCTCAAGTGCTCATCCATTATATTTGTACCCGTTAATATGGAAAAAAACAGAATTGTAAGGTGTTCCCCGTTTAAGGGCCACATGATAAAGTCGGTAATAGTCTTCAGCGATCTGGATCTCAATAACGTAAACTTGGTACCTATGTGTATGTTTTTTGGATATATTAAGCCCTCTTTAGCCCTCCCAACGAAGGAAAATCACGGGAAATAAATCGTGTACTTATAAGCGAATTTTGGCATAGTTGTAGGGAATGGTGTTGTAAACGTCATACTAAAAGTACTCATGGGTGGGGGTGAAGGTAATATGTGTAAAGGTCTCTTTTTTTAGTTTTTCGTAAATAACTTGTGAACGGTGGCCCATAGTAAAAAATGTGCTGGAGCTGGAACACAAGTAATCTACATAAAAATTAAGCTAAGCTTTAGCTTTAAGCTTTTGATAGAGTTCCTGATCTTGGACTCTTAGCCAAACTGGAGCACTTCGGCATAAGGGGCAAACTCCTACTTTGGATTGAATCCTTTTTAAAAGACAGACGATTTAGAGTCCGGATCGCCGACAGTGTTTCAGACGGATTCCATGTCTGAAGCGGGGTTCCTCAGGGGTCTGTGATATCTACCACCATGTTCAGCATATTTGTCACCGACTTACAAGCTACCACAGACTCAAACTTCAGTTTCTTTGCAGATGACTCTAAACTCTTTGTTAACCCGCTTATAGACCACAACAAACTGCAGGCAGATCTCACTAAAGTCAGGGATTGGTGCCTTAAGTGGCTTATTAACCTAAATGAAACAAAATGCACAGTACTTCACATGGGTAAAAAGAACCCTAAGCTAACATATATTTTAAATAATACTGAACTAGCAGGAACCTCGACACAAAAAGACCTGGGAGTCCTCATCTCCGACGACCTCAAGTGGGAGCCTCATATATCACAAATGGTTAAAAGAACCAACTCTATGATCTATGTAATCAGAAAAGCATTCCGAATTCTCACACCTGAAACAATGTTTAAGATCTACAAAACTTACATTAGACCAATCGTTGAATATGGATTTCAAATCCGGAGCCCGTACTTTAAAAAGGACGCATATACATGATAGAACGAGTTCAACGAATTCCTACAAACCTAAAATCATTGCCATATGAGGAAAGGTTAAAGAAACTGGACTTGACATCACTTCAAATAAGACGAGAGCGCGGAGACACTTTTAAAATTTTAAACGGCTTTTACGACTGTCCTGATCTTAGCGACCTGTTTATTCGTATCACCAACACACGCACCAGAGGACATAACTTTAAACTTGCAACAAAAAACACAACACAAATATCGGCAAAAACTTTTTAGGGAATAGAATAATAAAAATATGGAACAAATTAAAAGTTCAAAAATAGGTTTGACAAACATTCTAAATTAGTGTGACAATTCGTGCAGTGATCAAGACATATCAGTGCCAACTGCCTGTCTAAAATAAAATAATAATAATAATAAAATTTCTTCATAAAATTCAAAAAAAAAAAACAATTCAAAATTCATTTATTTCAAGCAACACAAGGCTCATATTAATTGCTTACTAATAACTTAACCTATCCCACGCCAGTCTTAACATGCCTGTCGCAGCAGTGCATGATATATGGACAGTCTAGTCTGTCCGCAATCATCGCCACGACGGTGTGGAGGCTGGCTCGCACACGCCGCACCAGCGCCGCCGCGCGCACGCGCATGGTGCTGTGGAAGCACGGCGTGCGCGCCTCCGCGAACATGCCCGAGGCGCTGCAGTAGCGAGCCAGCCCCATCACCGCCCTGAACGCGTTATTATACTGGACGCGAAGAGCACTGTACGCTTTTTGCGTGTATTTCTATTTCGCCCACAGACCGCACGTTTACAGCGACGTGCAGTATGCTTTAAAAAGCGTTAACTTCACGTCACCGGAACACCGTGCAAATCTACGTGCCAACATATTTGCGCGTACGCACAGTGCTCTTCGCTCCCGTTCAATATCCCCATCATCCTTGAGGTCAGCAGTAACCACAAAACCAGCAGTAAAATGTTCTACAAAAAAGTTTCTTTAAATTTTTTCTCTGGAATCAATATTTCATGAGATATGGAGGGAAGAAAATTGACAATAAAAAAATAACATAGCATTTCTTCAAGTATGGCAAGTATATTCATAAAAATAAAATTCCTAATTATTTTCTAAATATAAAATGTTAGTTTTAGTTTTATTTTTCGGTTGGATTTTCAAAATCTTTTACGATAAGTTTTTGATTCAATGCTTATAACTTTTAAATCCTAGTAAACCATTTTTTTACAAATATTACATACATACATACATACATAAACTCACGCCTTTATTCCCAGAGTGGGGTAGGCAGAGCTACAGAATTACCAACCACTCTAAAAACTTGTTAATAATTCTGTAACCACATTTTGCACTTTTAGGCTAAGATGTTTACCAGTGTATTAGTGACAGGTTGCAAGCCCATCGCCTAACAGTACTGTACGCCTTTATTCCCTTAGCCGTCTCTTACGACATCCACGGGAAGATATGGAGTGGCACTATTCTAACCCGGCAACCACACTATTCAATATTGCAATATTGTAGTTAAAAGTAACCATCGTAAACAGTAATTATTTGAATTTCACGCAGCATTAAGGCGCGCGAATACCATCCACCTCACGTTCAAGCGGAAGCAAATAAAGGCATTTGTTTTGATTGTTGTTGTAGCAGCATAAATGTGGCCTCTCAATAACCAGGAAGCCTGTGTCGTGTCCCACGTGTTAGTAGTACGAGTTGTCGTCGCAAACTTTCTAGTCCTAACCCAACAGCGCAGATTCGCTAACGAGCGGCGGCGTCTCGTAAGCGCGGTCCTTATCTAACCGCCCGCGCCCGCGCCGCGCCCTGCCGGCCGTTTCGAAACGCCTCATTACGCGCTATCGCGGTGTTATTATACAGGGAGGCAGATATGAGATCTTATCTTACACTTGAGATTCAGCACAAGTTTGCCGAGTTTTGGCAATTTCTTCATTTCGAAGTGTTCTCAGGCTCACTTCTAAGAACTCATAAGGCTGTTACTTCAAATAGTAGGAATACCACTCGAAAAACTGTAATTTTAGGAGTTTTGCGCAATTGATTAATAAGCTTTTGGTAGAAAAAATACTTGCACATCCGAGGTGCGGTCCTCATATTGTGGGGACACTGTTCAGAAGTACAAACCATCTATATCTTGCAAAAGAAATGCGTCAGAATACTTGCTAATGTTGACCATATGCAATCATGTCGGCCTCACTTTATTAAGTTTAAAATCCTTACCTTAACATCCATGTACATTTTTGAATCGAGTAAATTTATGAAAAATCATTTACATCTTTACACGCCTAAAACAGATATTAGAAGAAACGATCGATATCTCAACAAACTTATATTGGCCTTCTCCAGAATGAAATTGGTGACAGATATCCCCCACCACATGATGATAAAAATTTATAACCACCTACCTAATTTTATAAAAAATATAGAAAAACCTTCTGTATTTATTAAACAACTAAAAGTATTCCTTATTGATAAATGCTACTACACATTAAACGATTATTTTAATGAAAGTTTCTAAATCCTACTCTACTGCTCTAAAAACTACTTAGTTACGTTATAAGAAGTGTAATAACATATAGTTTAAAGAGAAAATTATTTTTTCACACCACCTGCTCGACAATGCCAAATTACATATCATGCAAACCTTACGCAAACCAAATCATTAAAGCCCTTGGCTTTAGCCGGGGTGTAATGTTGTACTGAATCTCATTATAACCCGCTGGGTTGTAATATTTTCACTTTTCATAGTTCTTATTACAATGGCCTTAAAGTCTAATTTCGTAATAAAAGATCAACTAATACTCGAAGGCCAGGCGCGGCGCCGCCGCCACCGCCGCGTCCAACCTAATTTGAAAATCGAACATTTTCTAAAATCGAGCTGGCCACGGCAAGCTGAATGGAACGCATTTGAAATTAAACAAAAGCCGCGAGTATTGTAAGACGCTGCAATAAAATACATTGGTGATAACTGCAAAGTTTTAAATAAATATATCAAAATTGAAGAAAACATCAAATATCAATTTTCATTTTTAATTTTAATTTACTATAATAAAACACTGTTTTTAGTAGACTCGCTTTTTTATTGTCTCGCAAAAGGTGAGAAAAGTAGAGTACACTCCTCGGGGATAAAGCTGTTTTCGTCTTGGGCGCGCTTGAACCCCTCACTGCGCTCAGGACTCTTCTTAATTCCCTCGCTTCGCTCGGGAATTAACTCGTAACAACCTCGCTGCGCTCGGGAGTTAAATCTGGAGTCCTTCGTTACGTTCAGGATTCAATATCGCGTCCGTGACATAAAACTGTGCTTTATCCCCTCGGTGTATAATCTACTATTAAGTATTTTTAACGTAGACATAGATTAGTTATTATATAAATGTAGCTAGCCCTCTCGTGTTGCTGCCCCTTGCAGGGTGTCACATGTATACCTATTCCTGTTTGTTCCACCTTGAATTGTAATGTGATATGCAAGAAATAAATGATTATGATTATTAGGTCATAAACTGAAGTCGGCCATTCATAATATTTTAAAAATCAAAAACCCGACTTCAGTTTGACTAACTTAGGATTTTACTCCTAACTTTTCAAGTCATTGTTCATAATTTAATTCATTTTATCCTCATTTCATCATTCAAAAACTATAATGAGTATGGCTAACTGAAGCACGCAGAAAGTGCCGGGTTATTTAACTGCGCCGAGCGTGGCGATGTACAGCGGCGGCGGCGCTGCGGGTGCCCCCGTTACGAACATGTATCGTGCGTGGACGCTGGACAGAGTATTACCTACTTACTATAGACGGGATACGAAAAAAAACGAAATATCTACATTGTAACTCCGCGTAATAGTACATTACTTAACAAGGGCTGTAAAAGAAAGAAAGCCCGAAATCGCAGGTATTTGAGACCCGAGCCGTAGGCGAGGGTTGTAAATATGCGATAGAGGGCTTTCTTTTTTACTGCCCGTGATGAGTACACAATTTTACGTCTTCACCTGGCCACAATGCGAGTTTTACCGTGCGCGCAGCGTGCGATAAAACTCACATTATGGCCAGGTGTTACGTAAAGATATTTTTTTTCAAGGCCGATTTTGTTAGCCACCAGAATGTCCAGAACTGGTGCCCAACAATGGAGTAAATTGTTGCTTTTAACAATTTTATTGCATGTTGTGGGTTTTCATAGGCTTTGTAGCCATCTGTGATCTAAAGTGTAGTATTTTAGACTGCAAAAGCCACAGTGCTCGAAAAGATGAAAACATAACCTTTCACCTCTATTATTTTCACATGATAAACCGTCTTAATAATAATACTTAATAATAAAATTTCTACATAAAATGTTCTACAAAAAAGTTTCTTAAGGAGGCGCGCACTGAATGAGAGAAGGGTGCCGGAATGTTCAGTCAGGATCCCTAACAACGTTTGTCCTAACCTAACACATCGTTTGTCCGAATTTTCATTTGCCCTAAACTGGTTTTCAGATGAGTCATGCAACTTTTTAATTTTTCCAAGTTAAAATTGACATGAATAAATTCCGTACGAAACAAAACAAAATTCATTGGTAAGGACCCAATATTAAATCTCTTGATCATCGTAATGTGAGTTTCCGATAATATTAACCTATTGTTAGTTAAAGGTTTATTCATATTATTTACCCTTTACATAGTAATATTATACGATTCTAATAATACTTTAATAGATAAACATAAACGTATTTATTGCTAATTATATTGTTCCAACAGTGGCCGGTGCTGTGAGGTTGTGAAATCAAATGTGTTATAGTATTTGCTGCAGTTGTGCCGACTCGTCAGTAAAGGTAGTCGCACACCGACCACATACGCACCAACAATAAAAACAATAGACATCAACTCATTCGCGAAACTTACAAGAAAAAGAAAATAAGCGCAAGCTTGGGTACTTACCAATTTTTTTGGTTAATCTCTATTTCTGAATCAAGCAAACGTTGTGGCGCACTAGGTCGACTTACGAAGAAGAAACATTTACTTAACAGCACAAACGCTTTTTCATAACTACTGGGATTCACCTTAAATCAATTCAGCCAACTTTATTTTACAAATATTAAATATAATTAGTTTCATTTTTCATGACTTTTTGTCTCGTGTGCAACGGCCTTTAGTGACTCAAACATAACAATAAAATCGCGCGAAGAATTAGATAAGTCATTCATAAATGTATGTGCATACACTAGCGCCGCGCCGCTGCAGTTGAGCGAGACGCAAGTAGGCACTTACTGCAAACAGCACTTTGCAACAAGAGTGCGGCAAACACTAGATCGGCAAGCCAATCGGCTCGAGAGCACTTACGGCTACGGTTTATGGGATACTTTGTACCCCTCGCTCCCTGCGCGTGCGCAAGACAAACAATCGAGAAATCCGTAAAACACATACATTTTAGCGAGATTGTTGCTACTTTGAATCGCAGTACATATACATTGTGCGCAACGAAGAAACGTCACCACCGGGGTACCGGCACAACCGAAATGGCACCGTCGGCAACGCGTGGCTATCGGCTACGACACTAACTGACTGACTAGAGTAACTAAGTTTTTTTTTTTTTTATGTCATAGAGAAGGTAAACGAGCACACAGGCCACCTGATGGTAAGTGGAAACTGTGACCCATAGACATTCGCATTCACAGGACTGCGATGCAATCCTAAGACTGCAAATGCGTTGCCAACCCTGAGGACTAAGATGGAATGCCTCTATGCTAGTCATTTCACCGGCTGTCTTATCCCCAAACCGGAACACAACAATGCGAACACTGCTGTTTGGCGGTAGGTTGATGGATAAGATGGTGGTAGCGATCCGGACGGGCCCTGCACAAGGTACCACCCGTAAAAAAATTCTTGGTCTGGTCAAACTGCACAGTGAAGACGACCGCCTAAACCAGTAGAGCCGCCATCACGACGGGGAAGGCACGGTTGGCAGCGTCCAGGCGGCGGGTTCGACACCACAGCTGCTACAGCTACTGACCTTTCTTGGTCTGGTCCGACAGCAGCAGGTCCAGCGTGGTGGAGACGACGGCCAGGGCCAGCAGCGCCGCCAGCACCACGGGGAAGGCGCGGTCGGCGGCGTCCAGCGGGCGGGGGGGCAGCTCGCCGTGCCGGCAGTACTCCAGCTGGTACAGCCGCGCCGACAGGTTGTGAGACGACATCGTGCTCGCGTTCACGCAAGACGCGAACCTGGGGAGGGCCGAATATCTTTAGATAGAATAGGGTAGGTACACATTTATTTAGTGTCCTAAAAGGGCTACCAGCAGAACTAAAGATCATCATCATCATCATCATCATCATCATCAGCCTATATTAGTCCACTGCTGGACATAGGCCTCTCCCATTGCACGCCAACGAGCACGATTCGTGGCCATTCTCATTCAGCTCTTGCCAGCCACCTTGCGAAGATCGTCACTCCACCTAGTCTGATAGGGCGCATGACGCTGCTGCAGCTAAAGATGCTGCAGCATAAAACCAAAGTATTACAGATGTACTGAATAATCGAAAGACGGTGCAGCCGCGTGTGGTTGAAGTGGTCCACCCAGTCCCGCGAGTATGGCTGTTACATACCATGTGTCTAGCGCGGGATCAGACGGCGCGCCGTGCGGCTCGCACGCGTCGGGCGCGCGGCAGTGGCGCGACACGCACAGCCCGCGGTGCAGCCGCGTGTGGTTGAAGTGGTCCACCCAGTCCCGCGAGTATGGCTGTTACATACCATGTGTCTAGCGCGGGATCAGATGGCGCGCCGTGCGGCTCGCGTGCGTCGGGCGCGCGGCAGTGGCGCGACACGCACAGCCCGCGGTGCAGCCGCGTGTGGTTGAAGTGGTCCACCCAGTCCCGCGAGTATGGCTGTTACATACCATGTATCTAGCGCGGGATCAGACGGCGCGCCGTGCGACTCGCGCGCGTCGGGCGCGCGGCATGGCGCGACACGCACGCACAGCCCGCGGTGCAGCCGCGTGTGGTTGAAGTGGTCCACCCAGTCCCGCGAGTATGGCTGTTACATACCATGTGTCCAGCGCGGGATCAGACGGCGCGGCGTGCGGCTCGCGCGCGTCGGGCGCGCGGCAGTGGCGCGACACGCACAGCCCGCGGTGCAGCCGCGTGTGGTTGAAGTGGTCCACCCAGTCCCGCGAGTATGGCTGTTACATACCATGTGTCTAGCGCGGGATCAGACGGCGCGGCGTGCGACTCGCGCGCGTCGGGCGCGCGGCAGTGGCGCGACACGCACGCACAGCCCGCGGTGCAGCCGCGTGTGGTTGAAGTGGTCCACCCAGTCCCGCGAGTATGGCTGTTACATACCATGTGTCCAGCGCGGGATCAGACGGCGCGGCGTGCGGCTCGCGCGCGTCGGGCGCGCGGCAGTGGCGCGACACGCACAGCCCGCGGTGCAGCCGCGTGTGGTTGAAGTGGTCCACCCAGTTCCGCGAGTATTGCTGCGGACAAACAATGTTGAGTTAAAATTAACGCTAAAATGACTATTCACCTCTTCATATTTTAATGATTTCAACCTATCTTAAGATTCTTGTCTTTTTAAATGACTTTTCGAAGATGCAATTTAGTCCAGTCTTAGGCTGCGCCTGCGTTTCCACCAGAGCTGTGCGAAGCAGCGAAGCGGTGTTGCAAGGAAAAATCCACCAATAGGATTATTGCGTTTATTAGCCTCACTATCCTATTAGTGTTTTTTTCCTTGTAACACCGCTTCGCTGCTCAGCTTCGTACAGGGGTGTTATTCTCTCAAAAACAACGGACGGTCGGACGGACGAGCGAAATCGCAGCGGCTACTTTAAGTAGTCCCGTCAGAGCGAACAAAACACATCTCAGCGCGTGCATTTTCAATTAACCAGCCTTATACGCTCGATCCATCGGCAGAAACCATGCTGCTAAATTGAAAATGCACGCGCTAAAATATGTTTTGTTCGCACTGACGGGACTACTTAAACTCGCCGCTTGGAGATTCACTCGTTCGTTCGTCCGACCGTCGTTGTTGAGAGAATCACTACCCAGCTCTGGTGGAAACGCAGCTTTATAGAGTGGTCATTTTACCATCTGCAGTGGATTGATCATTCCCCTAAGGGTTTTGACCGGGGTCCCTCAGAACCCCTAGAACAACGTTTGTCTAATTTTTATTTGCACTAAACTGGTTTTAAGATGTATCAGGCAACTTTTTAACTTTTCCAATTATATCTGCGGTTCGGTAAGGTCGGGGTTGTATTATAACAATACTAAAAAGTTTTAAATTTTAAGCGGAAATGGGTTTAGGATAAACGAAAATTCGGACAAACGATGCATTAGGACAAATTACGATTAGGGATTCCACAGGGGAACCGTTTTGATCATATTCATTGCGAAAATATTATGCAAATGGCATTTAATCATAAAGTATGTGTGATATGTAAATTGTGATAGAAGGTATGTATATATATGTATGTATATATGTAAACACTTTATTGTACAAAAAACAGAAAATCAAATACAATATTTACAGAATTAGAATGTACAAAGGCGAACTTATCCCTTTAAGGGATCTCTTCCAGCTAACCTTTAAGCGATTGAGGAAAACAAACAAAAAAACAAAATAGGATAAGACGTAGTTTACAGAAACTGCGTGAACTATACAATACTATGCGTGTCTATAGGTACAAGACAATGTATCATAAAATGTTGTTAAAGAGCCTTCGCAGGTCGTATAGTGTATGTATAGGTACTTTGTTTTCCTTTAAACTTCCTGAAAAATATCATAGTCTTACTCGTATCCTCGTATAAACAGTTTCTTAAAGAAGATACAATTGTATTCAATATGAAATTTTGATTTAATCGAGGCAGTCAACGGTCGGACTCGCGCACTGAGGGAATTGGGGCGTACAGATCTAGAGAATTTTCCAGGGGGGGGGCTAGCCCCTGCATCGTTGAGATACATTGGGCAACAGGTATTAGACGCTTTAAATATTTAGTCACAGAATATTTAGTTCTATAATCACTTTCAAAATAAATAATTATACTAAAATACTATGAACATTTAAGAGGGGCTCCCATACAACAAACACGTTTTTTTACGCGACTTCCCATGGGCTCATGTAGGTATGTATCTACGATTCATTATTCCACCATAACTTCGAAACGCCTGTACCGATTTAAATGTGCAAAATATAAGCAATTACGCTTTAATTTCGTGAAACACGATTCACGATAACGAATATGAATCTTTTCGTCTTTAAATAAATGTTAAGGATGAATTCATTTTATTATGCATGGTCCAATTCGTTTTAAAATAGTTTTCAAGTTTGAATCTGTTGGCTAAATATGCAAGCATTCAAAGCGTCATTTTACAATAAAAAAACGCGGAACGTATTCACTTCTTACGTTCCGCGTTTTGTTATAATCAATATTGTAATTTTTAATAGAGCGTCGTTTTTTTTCCTCGCATTCAAAGTCAAAAGTAGAGTGTTTAATGCGAGACATGACACTCGAACTATAGCGACCCGCGCGCGGGTGGCTTAACATCTCGGGTCATTATGGCTTGTTTTAGTCCCTTGTTGAACAATGTAGGTACTATTATTGCATTCTCAATAAGGCAGCTTTAATGATCTTACCGGCGGCGCGCCGCAAGCCGCAACCATCCGCAACGTGAATATGGAATATGCAAATTTTTACAAGTAACAGTCGCTGAACTTCTTAAAATATTATCTGCCTATCTATATTGATAGGATAAATCAAGCTAACATTTTAGTTCTTCACTATCAATCCCAAATTAATTTTCATGCATCCGCACTGACGATTGTGGACCCCCATTTTTTGTCACCCCCAACGTAGACCCCCGTCGAGTCTCCCGTGGACCACTTTGGGAATCACTGCACTAGAGCCTCTAAGCTGGCTGGGTCTCTAGGCCTTGTAGGGCTAAATCTGGCGCACCTATGTTTTAAATTATTAAGAGTAAGCGGATAGTCTCCGTCGAGACGCCACAAATATTTTCACAGCTGCCGAACCAACCGGACGGTGAGATCTTAAACAATTATTGTTCGGTGCATCAACTGAACTACGCTACGTGGGATAATTTCAACCAGGTGGGAACCCTCGTCGGCTCACCCACGACAAGCAATGGCTCCATGGGTTCCGCGACCATTTCATCGAACATTATATTTACTGAAAGCGTGATGTTTTTATTAAGATATCTTAAACATTGATTACGTAGCCTAGGTTAGGTTGGACTTTTATCTACAAAAGAAAAAATACGTCGCGAGAACTGCCTTTTGATGGAATGAAATATGTATGTAATCTAATGTATGTAAACACTTTATTGTACAAAAACCAAAACAAAAACAATACAATGAACATTACAATAAGAAAGTTACAAAGGCGAACTTATCCCTTTAAGTGATCTCTTCCAGCTAACCCTTGAGAGATTGAGAAAAGTGCAAGGTCGAGTAGGCAACTGTACAATTTTGCAACTTTATTTAGGAAGAACCGAAAATTAAACTAACTAAAAAAACCCTAACTATAAAAAAATAAAAATACATTCAAATATCTACCATAAATAGATACAGAAATGTAATACATACATACATACATTAAATCACGCCTGTTTCCCAGAGGGGTAGGCAGAGACCACTTCTTTCCATTTGCTACGATCTTGACAAATTTCTTTCGCTTCTTCCACATTCATACATCGAGTCATGCACGCACGTCGGTTTCGGGTACTTAAGATTCGGCCCTTTTCCAGTATTTCTCCAATTTGACTCGAAAAAGTACGCCTAGGGCCTTTTTCAACTCGATAAAACTATAATATATGTATACCCTTTGATCTGTTATGGTTTTGTTTTTAAATCGGCCGCCGCTACAGTCAAGTAAATAAGAGCTATCAAAACGGTGACAATACGGAAACACGTCAAAAACAAACAGTAAGGTTTTCCCGCGTAGAATCGCAGCCCTTGGCGCATTTTGCTAATGCTGTCCGAAGCCGATTTCAGGTTTAAGGAAAAAAATACAACGCTATAGCTGAAGAAGAGGGCGATACTACCTAAGGTTTGTTTCAATAGAACTTGCCAAATGCCAACAATGTAAACAAACCTTGTACTCAAAATGTATTTGATTTTCATTCTACATCATCAATCCATGTGTTATTTAATCAATTCTTTCCACATCGTTATCCTAAACGATTAAAAGAGTAAAATAGTGCTAGAATATGGATATCTCATTGAATGTTTTGTTTACATTGTTAGCAAGTTCTATTGAAACAAACCTTAGGGTAGAAGTACCGGTTTTGGCCATCTTTACACCGTTTTTGGCCACTCTTAACTTTAGCTAATATGTGAAGCTAAGCTTAAATCTTCAGTCCTAACTACCTATTTATGAATATTATTTTGTATACCTATTTTGGATACTCATTTCAACCTTAAGTGGCCAAAAATGGTACAGTACACCTATGTAGTTTTAGCCGCGGTCGGTACAAACCGTAGATCGACATCATTTTGCAAGCTTACAGCATTTACATACAGGCCCTGGTGCTTATGCAACCTAAGCTTTTTGCTGCGTAAGCTTGCAAAAGCGAACAAACGTAGCTCTAACGCAACCAGTTTAAGGTTGATACATTACATTTTGGTCACTGAACTGACTGATCTATTAGGGACCTGTTTATAGGGTTCCGTACCCAACGGGACCCTATTAATATGCCCAAGCTGTCCGTCCATCTGTCCTAACTTTAAACAGGTGTATCTTTTGAACCGCAATAGATAGCGGGTTTTTTTTCAGAATATCACGACGTAAACACAAAAACCCAGAAGCCTCGCCGGTGTCTTTGCCGACGAGCTCGCGGAAAAGGCATTGGGTAAATTTGTTTGAAGAATATTGTCATTTTTTTCTTCAGCGGCCACGGATGATATTTACATAGTTATTTAGCGGACCTCGAAATATACATAGATATATATAATTGATGGCGTTAATTAATAGCCAGTTCCTTTTACTTGGCTGGACACGCTGCCGCGTGTCTAGATCAGAGCCGAGATATTTAAGATTTAAGTGTTCAGTTTTTGGTACTAAAAGTACGCCTAGGTAAGAATATTAAATATCTCACATTACATAACAAAACATGTTTATTTAGAATTATTTAATCGTAATTTACAACTTTTACTAATGGCCGCTCATCTTGAGAATCTATGACTTTTACAAATGACAACACTTTTACCCAAACCCCTTTGAACGAAGTTATTTATTAAACAAATTTCGCAAAGCGTCTCTCAAGGCCATCAGTTAACATGTAGCATGTTATAACATTTAATTGCATCAAGCTTTGTTTGCACAACACCCCCTTACTCCGTACCAGCAAGCGTTGCCACGGGAATGTTGACTTGATTATGTTAACACAAGTCAAGGTGCGGCCCTAGTATGGCTGCGTCTATATCGCGTGTCAACTGTGCATAAAGCATCCGTCACTTTTTGACACGTGTACTTATTTACCTGTCAGAAGGTGACAGATGCCTTATCCAAAATTTATCACGCGATGAACGCAGCCATATTAGGCCCCCTGGGCCTCTACTCGACACGGTACAACAATATTGTTTTTGACGTGTTATAGTATCGTCATTATCGTCAACGTTTTTCGATTAGCTCTTATTTATTCGATAGTAATGGCAGCCGAGTTAGAAACAAAACGGTAACACGTAATAAGTAATATTCGTATACCGTTAAGCATAGAGGCCCTGTCTGATTGTGGCTGGCATATTACCGGGCCGAGATTCCACACGGTAAAAAACCATATCGTCTTTGACCTGTTATCGTATGGTCATTTTGATAGCTCTTATTCACTTGACAGTAATGGCGGCCGAGTTAGAAACATACCTTAACAGAGGGGCTGTTGCCTAACGCATTCGCAATCGCAATGGTTTTCATTTTGAAAATCCAAGGCTTGTCTGCAAACAAAATGAAAACAATTGTTCCGCTTTGAAGTCGATTGAGATTGCGAGTGCGTTAGACAATAGGCCAGCTGGTCGAATACGATCTAGAGTTTATAGCCTAGAATAGGGGCGGTGTATGAATGCTCCCTCCCTGTCCTAGGTCCCTAACCTAACCTAACCTGCCAGTTTAATAGTACATTGTGTATTAAGGGTGGTAAAGAAAGAATTACAAACGAGAGTCTGTTAGAACCAGCCGTGTAACGTACAATGTTTTTCATCACAATTGCGAGGAAATGAAATAAAATCAGACAAAACATCATATGTTGGAATCACACAGTTTATAATCAGTATTTATAAAATAGCGGCAGACTACATCATTGTCTGTGACTTAATGTCAAACGTGTTCGGAGTCCCATTCTAGTGACAGTCGAGATCAATAGTTTATATGCGAGATTTTTAGGAAATGAAACTTCATATCGAATTGCAAAAGAATTGGTGTCCTGACGTATTGTGATAGTTTGAGTCCACGTATAATATTAAAATAAAGCTATTACGCACGATAGGGCCACGGGTATTATTTTGGATTTACGGTCGATTTAGGACACTATTTACAAGCAAGTGTGATGAAAAAGTATTTAAACACACCTGCGGAACACGGCCGTCTGCTCCGTCTAGGCTCATTAGTTTCATTACTCATCATGTCCATACGTGGAGCAACATGGCTGACTTGCTGCACCGACTGCACCGCGGTTGCAGCAACGTTCATATCGGAGGGATCGCGCATCACACACATTGTTGCGTTACACAAACGTCCATGCTTGGGTGGAATCAGAACATTCATACTTAGCTTAATTTGTAGAAAATATGTATGGAATTTACGTAAGCTAATTTTACATAAGTTTTTTCGTCTATTTCATACACTTTCTATAGGCATCTAAAAACACTTTATTGACCACCACATAGATACACCAAGGAACGGATATACTCGTAGGTACAGTACTATGGACTTTGTCAACGTGACGTATTAAACCAAATCATAGGGAGTCTCTTACGTTTTGGATGACAACGTCACTTTAACATAGTCCAAAGTGGCCTAGAACTGGCCAACCTACTTACAAAAAATAAAAATTACTTAGTGAGTCAAGAGGCAGGCAAGTAGGTCATCTTAATTCCTACTATAATATTGTAAATGCGAAAGTTTGTGTGTGTGTGCTAGTTTGTCACTCCTTCACGCTGCAACGGCTTTGGATTTGGATGAACCCGTCACAAGTTCAAAATTAAAAGAGACTATGGTTTGTATCAATTAAGTTGTTGTGTAGGATAGCAAACATGTTTGCTCGTAAGGCGTTCAAAAGGTTAATAGGGAATATTTACCAATAGGGAGGTTACCAAAAGTGAATTTAAAATCAAATATATAGACAGCGATAAGACGGAGTGATCCGATATGCACTGTGTGACGTCAAGTAACAAGTAACAAGTCGGTCATATAAACTCCATGTTAAATTCTGTTATGTTAGATATTAGAGATAGGGACAATTTAATCTTTGTTGGCTTATATCTTGGTTATTTTTATAGCTAATAAAAAAGGCTTTTCCTCAACTGTTTCTTACATAAATCATCTTTTATTGAAGCTGTGAAAAAGTCATGAATGTTCCCTATTACTCGATACAAGGTACAGTCAACCAATTTGATTTCTAGGCCACTTTGGACTATGTTAAAGTGACGTTGTCAACCAAAACGTAAGAGACTCCCTATGATTTGGTTTACAACGTCACGTTGACAAAGTCCATAGTGGCCTAGGAATCAAATTGGTTGACTGTACCTACAGTTCGTGCTCGGGTCACTGACCCCTGGTGCCCAACTTTTCAAAGAATTGCTGAAGCCGCTAAGATTGGCAGCTTCTAGAGCATTCCACAATGTGTGGCGAGTGCAGGCCGCTACACATTGCACATGCAGCGCGTGACCCGCTGCGCGCTCTGCTGCGCTTGGCAGCTGATGGGTGAAATTATATTACTTAACGTTAACCCACAATTGAGCCACTATAAAACCTTGTCACTGGAAGCTAGCGATCAATATCGACGTATTTTTTCCTTATTGCTGAAGTTTGTCATTGCGACAAGGTTCTATGGTGGCTCAGCAATAAACGTTCATAACTGTAGGTTCTTATCCCGCCTCTCCATCTATGGCTTCCGAAATAACTGACGGGACAATTAGATAGATGACGGGACAATTAGATAGATGACGGTCTGTTTAACTAACAGTCTTATTTTATTGCCGTGTCTCAGTGACACGTGACATACCTAAATCTTAAACAATGTTTTAGTTTTATCAGTTATCACAGATTTTCCAGTTTAATAAGTACCAATTTCACTACCCGATGTTAACCACTTAACAGACGATTAGAGCGTTAACCGCTGTCAAAATGTATGAACTAACAGTCGATTAACAATGATTAAATTTAACATCGTTTGGTGAAATTGGTACAAAGCCGCTTTACTTTATACGTAAGTAAGTATGAAATAATCTTGCTAAGACAGATTTTCAACTGCAACTCGGGGACCAGTAATTTCAAAAACTGTAGTTATAATAATTAATAAAAACTGAAGAAAAATGCTGAAAACGATATAGTTACCGTATACCCCTCCAAGGAGACCAAGTAACACCAAAAAGTCAGCTTTATATCGAGCGACTAATGTGTTTATCGCAGTTTATTCTTTGAAAGATTATTCTTGATAAAGGTTTTAGTGGTATACGTAGGTATAGTTTTTTTTTTATGGCATAGAGAAGACAAACGAGCAAACAGGCCACCTGATGATAAGTGGAAACTGTGACCCATAGACATTCGCATTAACAAGACTGCAATGCAATCCTAAGACTGCAAATGCGTTGCCGACCCTGAGGACTAAGATGGAATGCCTCTATGCTAGTTATTTCACCGGGTGTCTTATCCCCAAACCGGAACAAAGCAATGCGAACACTGTGAGTTGATCCACATTCGCAAAATTAGTCGCGATTAGGAAGAAAGTTCACAGTCAAGTATTACGTTTAGCGTTAAATTATGTACGGTCATTGAACGACTGCTATCCATTGACAACCTGATCAGTTTTGCAACAGTTCACCGCAAACCGAGCGTTGTGGAGTCACGTAGTTGCGGCGGGTTGCGCCACGGCCGCTCTGCGGAAGATATCACGAGTAAAGCACGCCGGAGACATGGTTGCGGACGACATTTATATTATCTAGTAATTATGGTGTCTGCATTGATACCTCCTTTGTGAACGTGTCGCCTTTTTATGGCATTGAGATGCCAAATGCCCGTGTGGTGGTCGGGTTAGAATAGCACCATCCCTATCTATCCACGGGTGTCGTAAAAGGCGACTAAGGGTCTCCCTAGACCTATCGACGCGGAATCGGCTTGAGCGTGTAAGAAAAAGTTTTATGTCCGAGCAGTAAGAGTGAAAAAGGTATCACTCGGCTCGGCTCGGCTCGGCTCGGCGTTGCGAACGGAACGACGTCGTTTTCGATCTTATTGCGTGGACATAAAACTTATTCTTGCCGGCTCAAGCCGATTCCGCGTCGATAGGTCTAGGGAGACCCTAAGGATCTACCATGACTAAACATAAATCATCGAGACGACCCCAAGGAGGGTCGGCGTCAGGCAGGCGGCAAAACTGTGGCAGCTGAGCAAATTTACATCGTTCATTGAATACAAAACGGACACATTCCAAAACAAGTCAGTGTTGCGTTTTAAAATTAAAAGTTATTCGTATAAGATTTTAATGCGAGAGCTAATTATTTTGGAATGTGTCCGTTTTGTATTGAATGAGCGACATGTTGCGGCCGACCCTAAATAATTTGGGATAAGGGCAGGAGAATGAGGATGAGATGTCAGATGGCACATGAACGTGCAGACCACCGATATCTTGACACGTAACTCTAAACAGAATTACACTTTTCGAGTTCAATATTTCCTAAATAAGGGACCCCAAATCTAAAAATTGATAACAACACATAGTGGTTTTGTAAGAGCTATCGAATGTTACCTCATTCGAAGCCTTGCTGTAAAAAAACTATTGCTTTACTACGGGAGATACCCGAAAAGTGTTGTAAGATTTTGAGTATTTTACAACTTTGTCAGCGTAGTTCAAATGTATAACTATGCCAAATTACACCTTTGAGTTGCATAGATTTTATTAAGTTTTTCGTAACTGAATGGAATGCTTCGGTTACATTATTTGTGTGAAGTCTTTCTGAACATACGCACAAAATCTCAATAAAACGTTTAGTTAACTTAAACTGTTAAAAAATGAAATTGTCTTTGGTTTATTTAGGTATTTTGATCTAATGTCGAATGCCTCATCGATGTTGTATTGTTAGTAGAACAGGTAGTAAAGGTTTCTCCTGTTACTCCAACATTCTCTTATCAAATTTAGATATTAATCGGAGTTTTTTACACGTCCTCCTCAGAACCCCTATTCCCATAGTAATAAAACCCTTTTTAATGCATTTCCGGATATACTTACATATTGCCGTATGATCTGATCAAATTTCTTGCTCCTTTTTGAGAGACAATGGAAAATTTAAGGAGTTAAATTTGTTTCTTTTGACACATAACATATTATTGTAGGTATGTTCCTTTTTATCCGGCATCAAGCACATTACAGGCACGTTCTTGTTTGAGTGATAGAACTACCTATCTCACCATATAGAGCTGATAGGAGGGGGTGGGACAGCTGGTAAAGGTTGCGTCACCAAAGAACTCCTTAATTGTATGTAAGTATTATGTTTATTGCAACAAAAAAAGTACGTGACTATCTCTAAAACCTAATTAGATTCCAATATACGTCAAAAAAACTACCAAAGATGGCGGAATGTCACAGTTACATGTGTCATCATCATTGTGACGTTTCAGGGATAACCAACCTTTTGGTACAATAATTATGTTAAAACTAGCTTCTGTCAACGACTTCGTCCGCGTAGATTTCGATCATCGTTATTCCCGTTCCCGTGGGAATTTCGGGCTTCTTCTTTTATATATTTAAATAAAACAATATATGTTAAAATAAAAAAATATAAGTTATTTCCACAATATGATAAATGTCATCCTGATTTTAATCGATGTTTTCTGTGCATTCATCGCCTAACAGGTCTTGGTTTGGTAAGATTGACGAAGATAAATGCTAGCTTTTAGCCGGTGCATTATTTAACCTAACCAGTTAAAAGTTTTTGTGTGATTGAGTATTATACATACAAGCTTACACATTTATGATATTAGTAAGATTTTTTTTAAACTGACTGGGGACCTGCAATAATAAATAGGTAATATTAATGCGTGTTAGGGACTTCAGCTTCACATACACCTTTAAATTTTTTCTCAAATGTACCTATGCAGGTTTCTTCACGATGTTTTCCTTCACCGAAAAGCTAGTTGAGAATATCAAATGACACTTCGTACATAAAGCCCAAAAAAAAACATTGGTATGAGCCAGGATTTCAACCAGAGACCTCTGGATTGCAAATCCAACGTCCGAACCACTAGGCCAAAAAAGGGATGAGCAAACAACGGCGGGATCTGTATTATTAATAAATAAAAAGACAACCATTTTAATAACAATATTTATTCTTCAATTTCTGAACAGCTGAGATCATCCTCCTCAGTATTTATAATAAAAGGTTCAACCACATCGTCAATTAAGTTGTCTAAGTTGAACATTCTGTCTTCAATTTTTATAACGTGGTCTATGCAAGATTTCCAACGTTCCGCTGTCACCTTCTGCAGACCTTCTTCAAATAACGACTTTACTTCAGCCATTTTATAAGTTTTATTATTTGAGGCCACATGCCCTTTTATTTGAGCCCACACCAACTCGATTGGGTTTAATTCGCAGTGGTAGGGAGGGAGTCTTAAAACTGTAATATTGTGAGTGGCTGCTAGTTCATCAACTGCCAGTTTATCATTTTTTGGTTTTTCTTTTTCTACCAATTCCCACAACTCTGTCCTTAACATACTAGCATCGCATTCAATGCCTCTTCCTTGCAACCACTCAATTATTTGGCCCTTGTTCCATCTCTTTATGGGTCCACTTTCTAATTTTCTAGAGTGGTATGGTGCATTGTCTATAACAAGCACAGAGTTCGGTTTCAACCTTGGCAAAACACTAGCCAGCCACTCTTCAAAATGTTTCGCATTCATTTCGTTGTGATAGTCGTCACTATTTTTTTTTGACTCAAACAGTAATAGCCCTCCCTCCACAAAACCTTCCTCGCTGCCAATATGACTAATAATTAATCGTCTTCCTTTTCCTGAGGGACCTTTTAGTCCAGTTGTAAGCCCCTCTAAAAAAGCTTGCCGAGATGACAAAACCTGGGTATCTTGCCAAACCTTGTTCTTCATGTGACCTGTAATGACAGGTTGGTAAGTTTATAATCATAATCACTAATCATTTTTCAAAATTAACACCACATTCATGTCATATAAAATTGATTTTTAAGATGATTAATTTATGATAGGTTTAATTAAATTCTTATAAACATGTGACATGGTTTAATATGTCTCACAATTATAAGAAAAGTTCTGATTATCTAAACCAATACTGGGTAAAAGTTAGCTGCAGGTATGTTTGATACAGACAGACTAGTGATATTTTTTGTAATGCTATATATTATTAGTTGATATCATAGATGTAAAATAAAAGAAACAGACTCCAAACGTCAAACAAAATTAAAACATGGACCTAATATAGTAAGTACATCAATGGCTAGTATCCAAAAAAATACCTTCATTAAGCCAGGTTTCATCTTGATAATATAATGTTCGTCCTTCTCTGCGATATTGTTTTATTTTGACCAAGTAACGCTTTCTCCATAAAATGATATCTGCTCGGTCAATGAGGCAGCTTTGGCGTTTCCGGCTGGCATACTTGAAATTCAGATGCTTGAGTACCTGTAGCATTGTATTTGCTGACAAATTCGGCAAGTCAGCATCATCATTCACAACTTTTAAAACCTGCAGACAAAGAAATGTTATATTAGCATGGTTTATTCAAGAAAATACTGAAATCAAGTAATAACAGTTATATTTATATATAATAAATTACTCACCTTCTGAATGGTTGGTGGCTCATTCCGATGAAAAAATTGATGAACTACACGTCTAATTGCAGCGAAGGTAAACTCATCAAGTTTTTCAATAATACTTAATTTGGGGCCAGGTTTATTGGGAGGACTAAAGTTTTCACCCGTTTTGTGGTCTTTCATAATCTGCCTGACAGTTCTATCAGATATTCCCAATATTTGAGCCACTTTCATTGCACAGTCCACACGTGACCAAGAATTTTCCTTGGGCCATGTACTGTGGGTATGCTTGTAACAGTTCACGACCATGAATTTCTCCGAGACACCCATATGACTTCTAGGACGCTTTTTTGGTGGAGATATAGGATCATTCTCTTTGCTGTGAGAGGAACCTGGTACAGGCTCCATTTTACTTGCGATAAAGCAAAAACCACGAGCAAAACACAAACTTGAAACAATAACGAAATGAAACAACAAAAACTTAACGGAAAACAAAAACTTAACAATGGAAATCACCACGGGGCGAATAGGTACAGAAAACATTCGAGCTATCCAAACGTCAGATGTCGAATGAAGTGACAATAGATGTTATGGCCGATGGCCGCCACAGAACCACCATGTCCACCATAAAGGTTACCACACATGATCAACTGATAATTTTTTGAAGATTTGAAGATTTTTTGAAGATTTCGGTCAAGTTTTGAAGACGTACGTAAAAATGTGATTGTTTTTTTTTTCCTAAAAATGTAATCGCACATGATGAGAATAATAATTGGTACCAAATGTTATTAAACCCTGAGTTATTGCCATTATTATTTAAACTTTTCTCCTATAAAACAATTTAATTAAATATCTTTTTTTGCGACGAGTATTTAGATAAGATTGTTTATTTAAGAAGCAAATTAAATGTTGCCTTTAATATTATAAATAAAATAAACAGCTACCTTTAACATTTACAGAAGTGAAAATTTACCGATCCACCTAATATGTCATTTTAATGGCAACACTTTTTTGACGTATATTGGAATCTAATTAGGTTTTAGAGTTTAGTAAGTAACTACGTCGTCGTGATAGTCTGCCAAAATGTCATTTGCAATGCAAATTTGACTGGCACTGATACTTCCTGATTTTTTTAAAGAGTTTTTTTAACGCCTGATGCAAATTATACTGAACACTTGATAAGGAAGGTACATTATTTACCAAGACAAAGTCACTGTCACTGTTTGGTCACAACTTTTCGGTATATTTTTTGGTAGGTACTGGATCAATTTGTAGTCAATAATAAACCTGCTGGCCTATTGTCTAACGCACTCGCAATCGCAATCGACTTCAAAGCGGAACAGTTGTTTTCATTTTGGGTGGTAGGACCTTGTGCCTTGTGCAGGGTCCGTCCGGATCGCTACCACCGTCTTATCCATTAACCTACCGCCAAACAGCATTGTTCGCATTGTTGTGTTCCGGTTTGGGGATAAGACAGCCGGTGAAATGACTAGCATAGAGGCATTCCATCTTAGTCCTCAGGGTTGGCAACGCATTTGCAGTCTTAGGATTGCATTGCAGTCTTGTGAATGTGAATGTCTATGGGTCACAGTTTCCACTTACCATCAGGCGGCCTGTGTGCTCGTTTGTCTTCTCTATGCTATAAAAAAAAAAACACAAGCCTTCGATTTTTAAAATGAAAACGATTGCGATTGTGAGTGCGTTAGGCCAAACCCCTCTGGCCTTGGTCCACCCAGGTGAGCTAGCAAGGTGGACCATGGGTAAGCAGGGTCCAGCTGAGCACTCGTGCGCTGGTGTTACCTGCATCAGGTCGTAGACGGGCGAGGCCCGGCTGCCCGGAGACAGCTCGAAGCTGCCGAGGCAGTAGACGCCGCGGTCCGCCAGGCAGCCCTCGTACTCGTCCAGCTCGAACAGCCGCGGCATGGTGTAGTACTCCTGCGCTGAAAAGGAATAAAAACTTATTTTTTGAACCAACGTCAGTTGTCACATAATGGATACTTAAATTTTATATACAAGGTGTTACAAAAATACCCGTAAAGCCGAAAGGGGGTTAAATGGTACCTTATAATAAGTCCATTTACAATATTTGAGAACCGTACTATCACCGCATGACTTACCGGCAAAAAAAAGAAAACCATTATTGCTTTAATTGATGTGAAAACCCTATTTCAGTAAAATTAAAGAGTAAACTACGCAGATTGTTTATGTACATTTTTACCTAATTCGTGAAACGATTAAGAGACATACTAACAAAATGTACAGAATTCGATTAGATAGATATTACAAGTCGAGTTTTGGAAGATTTTAAAAGACCTAAACTACTTACGAAGAAACCTAAACTAGCACTTACTTTTTCGTAAAGAACGTCAAAATTACAAGAACGGCTCAAAGTGAGCTCTGCCTTGTTCAATGCACAACCTCGCTCGTCGGGATATGGTTTTACACCCATTTAAGTTGAAAAATTATTAAATTGGTAGGTAGGCCTCTCTGTTAAAATAATCTATGCTAACTCCGGTTCCCTGACATGACAGCTTACTAGGGTTGACAATATTTTAGGCTTTGATAATTTATTAGATTTTTTACGGGGTATTTTGTAACACGTTGTATACGTCAGTTAAAGCTAAAAACTAATATAAAGGTTGAACACGCCAAAACGTGGGCATATATATGTACTTATATATTTTTTATTTGCGACTATACAAACTATTTAGTAATATATTTATAAACTCCATAGTATAATGAACAAAAAATATTATGACAGCTTGTCACTTCGTTCATTCGTTTTCACGATGGAGAGCCCTGAACTTCAGCAGCGTGAAATGATTTTGCTCAAGCACACAGAAAATCCCCTTCTAAGCTACAGAGGACTAGCAAAGTTATTGAAATGTCCACAATCCACTGTTTGTTCTGTTTTAAAAAAGTTCCGGGAACGGTTGACTGTAGAACGGAAGCCAGGTACTGGCGGAAAGCAAGGCGTAAGACAAAAAAAAGAAGCCAGAGTTTAACAGCTTTTTAACACAACTCCGAAGATCTCGTCACGCGACGTCGCTAAAAAGGTACAAATGTCACAATCTTATGTACAAAAAGTAAAGACAAGAGCTGGGTTAAGGTCGTACAAGGCTCAAGCTGCACCTGACCGCAACGCTCAGCAGAATTTGACGGTCAAACAAAGGGCAAGAAAGTTATACGACAATTTCTTAACAAAATTTAAATGCATCGTGTTGGACGACGAAACGTACATAAAAGCTGACTTTAAACAGATACCAGGCCAGGAGTTTTATACTAGTACGAGTCGCAAAAATGCTCCTGAGGACTGTAAGTTAAAAAAGAGGTCCAAGTTTCCGAAAAAGTACTTGCTTTGGCAAGCTATTTGCAGCTGCGGTAAAAAAAGTCGATCATTTATAAGTACAGGCACTGTAAACAGCGAAATTTACAAAAAAGAATGTTTGGAGAAGCGACTTTTACCCTTTCTGAGAAATCATATTTTGCAACCATTGTTTTGGCCTGATCTTGCAAGCTGCCACTATTCCAAAGCTGTGTCAGACTGGTGCGAACAGAATGGTGTTGCTGTGGTACCTAAAAACTGCAATCCTCCGAATTGCCCTGAACTCAGGCCTATTGAGGAATATTGGGCCATAATGAAAGGAATATTAAAAAAGAAGGGCAAATCAATTCCGTGGCTGATTTGCAAAAAACATGGACTTGGGCTGGTAAAAAGTACCCTGAAAATGCCGTGCAGGCCTTGATGAGCCGCATCCGACGTAAAGTGAGGGCAATGGCGTATTCAAAGCAAAATTAAAACACATTTGTATGTTTGTACATGTACGATAGTAGTGTAAGCCAATGTAATATATATTTTTATTTTATTGTACTTGACTATGTTTTTATTGACTATTTAATAGTGACCGACCGAAACATGTTATTTTGCCGAAACCGAAACCGAAACCGAAGGTTCGGTTTCATTGTAGTTTCGGCCGAAACCGAAACCGAAACCGAACCTTTTATATAAAAAAAAAAGTCCTTAAAAAGTCGAAAAAATTTTAGTAAGCCCGTTTTTTTCTAAAATTAATATCTCGCCGACCTATAATTACAGGTTTCTACTTTCAAAGATTTATCACAATGAAATTTCAGCACAGTTACAGAGGTTCTGTTTGAAAATTTAACTACCTACTATATTGCCAGCCGTGCCGAGCGCGCCCGACGTTAGCCGAGCGCGACCCGAAGGTACGATGTTGTAAGTTTCGGCGCGGCCGAAGGGTTCGGCCGTTTTTGGCCGAAACCGAAACTCGGGCCGAAACTTGATTTTTTGGCCGAAACTGGCCGAAACCGAAACCGAAACCGAAACCAAAATTTCGGTCGGACACTACTATTTAATATGCCCACGTTTTGGCGTGTTCAACCTTTAAGTACCTTCTAATATTCCTTGAACTACTTATACCCAAAACCAGTTTGACAAGCGAGTGTTGGTAGTTAAACTTATTTGGTACTTTTACAAAATACTGCAGTACTTATGTCACGTATCTTCAAGCTCAGCGATAACTGCATCGATGACCTTTACTAGTGATAAATAAAATACACATTCTAAACTTCTGGCAGCACCTCATCTTAACAGTTTTAATTTAACGAATTACGGTACTTTGCAACTAAAGAGGTCTAAACTTAAAAATAGCTAATCTACATTCTCTGACATGAATCGCCGAACTTGACGGAGTGAACTTGGCGGAGTGAACACCGTTACGTCACCGGCGCACACGCAGATCGATCGTTCGCTTATTAATCGGTGTCGAAATATATGTCTTAGCTTGCGTCAATAGAATAGACATCCCGAATTGCCAATAGATGCTTTTGGGAACTAAATATAATGAAATTATCCTGATTTACATGTTTTTAGGGTTTTTTGCTGGAAGTGTTCATTTATTCGGACTTTCGGACATTCTCCTTGGAGTTCATAATCTTTGACGATACAAACTTGTTACAAAGACATCATTATTCATGGTATGTGTGTCTGTCTGTGGCACCGTAGCTCTTAAACGTTTGAACCGATTTGGCTGCTTTTTGTTTTCATTTGAAAGCAGATTAGTTAGCCTAGGTTTCATGAAAATCGGTTAGGCCGTTGAAAAGACAGACACACAGACACACGCTTATACGTCAAACTTATAACACCCATCTTTTTTGCGTCGGGGATTAAAAAGAAGGGGTCACTATTACATCGGGGGTTTTAACTATGTAATAGTAATGAATGAATGTTATTGTACAATTGGATCATTTACAGCTCCCAATCCACAACCGCAAGCATCGATCTGAACACAACGTTTACCGAACAGCGGCCACCTCCGATCACTTCAGCCGAGAAGCAGGTAAAGGCTCGGCGGCGGCGCTAGAAAGTGCGTAACGTTTAGCTCGGTTATGTCACAAAACGAGTATTTCTGCTAACAGCCGGCCTATGTCCAGTCTTAGGTAAAGCTAGGAGTATTGGCAATAGGGCATGTTATCTAATAGGTACTGAACCTAGCCTAGGGTTTCCAGTTATCAATTTAGAAGGCTTATGTTAAAACATTCTGACATTTTGTTTCTGATATTAAGTCCAAACCAAGCAGGTATAAATGGTTGGTATTGTGCGAGTGGTATATTTGTTGAAAGTGGAACGAAGTGGTCTCTGCCTACCCCTACGGGAAATTGGCGTGATTGTATACACTCTTGGTTGAGCCACCACAGAACATACGACAGGCTCGATTCACGAGGAACTTCCGTTTTGACAAAAGTTTCTGTGAGATCTAATTATCGCCAAGGTTACTTGTCACTGTCATAATAATTAGTGCAAGGGAAATGAAACGAATCATGACGTGCAAATGATTTTAAACCGTAGGGTGATAGATCACATTTTTGGCCGACTGTGCATCAAAATTTATCATTGGCTAGCTGCGATAGTGGGTCCAAAGTTAAAGTTATTGACTGTAGCACAGTTGAGCAATCGAACTATACAGTGCTGCAGCTCACTCACATATTAATGTCAGCAAACGACTCGAGATGTTCGTGGCCTTAGACAAGATTAATTGCGAGATCGTCGTCGTTATCGAAAATGTATTGGATTGACGTAAGCTGCCGGACGGTCGCGTCCAACGCGTCAGTTTCATACATTTGGACTGTTTTCGAAAATCGTTATGTATCTGGTCTAGGGTTTCAGATTCGTCAGGACTTCAGGAGACCGCGCCCGCGGTAACACTCCCTGATGTTGTCCCTCCCCGGGCTTATTATGGAAGGATTTATCGCTGTAGGTAAAGCATTCGTCACCCTCGCACTTACATAGTTGTCAGAAAGTACCGGATGTTTTATCCACAGGGATAAACGCGACAATAATAGGACGGAACGAGTCCGAAACATGGCGGTCTGTTTCCTGACCTTAACACGTGAGTAAACCGCCGCAGAGTTCATTTTGTTCATATACCTCACGCTAGTTTAAATTGTACAACGGTTATGAAATAATACATCTTATTGTTATTATAATATTTCTAATGTAATGTTGTGTTTGCGTCCGACTGATAATCCGGTCGCGAGGACCGCAGGTTGCGCAAGCGCCCCCGATCGCGCCGCACCGCTCATTCATTCACTTCGTTTCCAATTTCAAATATATCAGTACAAATCCTAACGTTTTTTGTATGACGAGAATTACCACAAAATACAATTTCACCCTTATCTCCAAAAGTAAAGAGAATATAATGATTTAATAGCAATAACAGTGTTTTATTTGCAGTATTTGTATTTTTGCTAGTTCTAATAATTATTATTTGTTACTTTAATTACCTTGTAATGTTACTTTTCAGTATTAAATATTGTATTTTTGTTTGAAAAATGACTTTCTTGCGGCGCTTCTTCTCCGCAATGATGGTCTTGTCCAAAGCGCTGGTAGATTTTTTGATTCATAATCTAACTTCACACATCAAAAAATACTTAATACTTAATTGTTAAGCCCTATTAAAAGGTAATCTCCAACGCACACTTGATCGATTATGTTTGTGGCTCAAGAGTCGCCGCACTACGTTCGCTAGGTCACGGTCAGAGCAAGCCTTTTACTTGTAAATCCGGTCATAACAAACGAGGTGGCATTTCGTACAAATTTTCCAGAACAAAACAACATATTTCACGGTCTTTAATAAATAAATGACAGGAGATAGATAATCTTAAACATAGTTATATCGCCACATCAAACTAGAATCACTACCACCTATGTAGACTAACTTTGGTTGCCGATTCAACTGTAGGTACTTTTTTGCAGACAAATGAGTCCCAACACGTTGCGGTGGGCCTACGCTAACATATATACATATAAGAGCAATGTTACCAAAGTAAATCAATTCCTTTAGAGCCGCCACCGTGTCGTTGATCATGCATACAATACATTATAAAACACTTCTGCAACTGACTGACTGATTGACTGACTGACGGACAACGCGAAAACTAGGGACTTCAAATTTATACAATATATTCCTTGGGTTAGAAACGTTTTCGAAAATCGACCCCTAACGAGAATAAATAGAATCCTAATTCTATGCATACGAAATCGAGGCCGTCTCAAGGTATACTCGTAGGTACATAAGTTGTATAGCGCAACACGACTGTGGTTATTACAAAAATGAATTCGGGCTCACGTTCGATTTAATAACTGGCGTGGTGGGATGATTTGATTGCGGTGATGTTGTGACATTTGGACGCCACTTACTTTTTCTTTACGCAACTTAGGGCCCGCCGCGGACGTCTATGAAACAATGAGAGTATTATATTCACTGGAGAGGAAGCCATTGTTATATATTACACTAGCAAGTTTTATATTTTACCGGAAGTGCTGGCAAAAAGTTGGTATATGAATAACCTATCGCTGTCGCTCTCTGCCTGTCCATCCCTCACTCAAACAGTGCTGTGAGAGAGATCTACAACTCCTGCTGAATATCCTACGCAAAATTGAGGACTGGCTCTTTTTTTTTCCTCATCCAAGAGTAGATAGAAGAGTGGGGTATTACTAATGGCCGGTTCCTATATTCAAACCGCGGACAGATAGGCTTACTTCGGATTAAAATTTGACAGATTTTGTATGGGCAAATGTCAAATTTTAACACGAAGTAAGCCTTATCTATTCACGGTTTGAATATAGGAACCCGGCATAAGTAAACGAACTAGTAGCTCGCTCCGTTTACCGATCACCGCGACAGCATCTGGCAGTGATCGAATTTAAAAAATATATTTGTTCCACTACTCAAGGGAAGATCGGGGGCCGTAATTACCATTCGTCATCTTCTGACACGTTGTAAATAAACAAGTACGAGAGTAATGGATGCTTTATCCGCATTTTACACGCGATATAGTCATACTAGGCATGCTGATCAACGATACTAAAGTTATTGTCAAACAAACATGCACAGGACATATACGAATTCCTTCCGCAATAAAAACTAAACTAAACCCTCGCCACACTCTCTATACATTCTACTTGGCAGACCATTGAGACCATATATCAATTCAATTGTTTTATGAAGCGACTACAGAATTCAACTTTAGAGCGGCAGACCACATAAAATCTAGCCAACTGTAACGTACACCTGTAGAAATGAAATTTATATGTTTAAACGAATGATAGAATACGTCCCTTCTACTTTAACTTATACAAATGTATATTGCTTGTTTTCTGTCAATATTCTTCAAACGGGTGGGAAGGTTGTGTGGGTTTATTCTACACAAGACTACCATAAAATTGTAGACACGGATAGTAACCCTAGCGCTCGCTGGGCTATATCTTGTCTCCAATCGTGCTTAATAGACACCTCGCGAATTTCCCTACAGCATAGTCCTTCTATAACATTAAGAAGAATTCAAGTTTCTGGGTTAATTTACCGAGCAATGACGGCTGCGCGGCGGTTCCCGTCGTTTCATGATTATTTACGATTGCCTCACCGTTACGCATTCATTCTAGGTCAGATCAGAACATTGTTTGGAAATGCTTACTCACTCGGTTTTTGGCAACTGCACATTTTACTGCAATTACACCAAATATATTTTAATGTGTAAGTAAATGATCATCTGTTTAGGTTTTCGCTTCTACTTGGATGAAGATTTTGTATAAGTACAAGTATCATAATAAGTTCATATTTTTACAATTACTTAATCTAATTTGAAAACCATTTCAAGGAATATGGTTTTAAATCCGTTCTGCATTATTAAGTTTTTGAAATATTTATCTATTTCGGATATTTGGACAAAAGTATATTTAACCTTAGTTTCGACTTTCGTTTTCAGCTTGAAGCCCTTCTAGATGTATCTTACGGGTTAGTCGAAACCCACTTGAAATAGTATGTCGTCAATATACATCGTTATAGATGTTGTAATTTGCTAGAAAAAACCATCCCTAATTTAAAATAATCATATATTCCATAAAATGTCTGCTAAATAAATAAAGATATTTAAACAAAACTATCGGGTCAAATACAAAATTAACGAAATTGGTCTCTTAAAATTGCCTATTCTTTCAAATTAGAATGTAAAAACTGTGAGTAATTTTTTTTGGTTAATCCCAATTGACGTTGTCAACCTAAAAATAATGGATCCATATTGGCTCATATAAAATTGGTCTTTCGAATTTTTTATACAAATAACGATTTGTGACTATACTCATCATTACGCCGAAAAATTTTGCTCATACTTTTTTGATCATACTTTTATAAGTCAATAAAAAATAAAAATAAAGAAGTTGAAATCAAAGTGACCAACAAAATACAACATTAATTACAGAAGAATGCTTTACTTACCCATCATGTCAGTCGAACTCGAAAGATTCTTACACCAAGTTATTGTCTCAGATAGAAGACGTAGAATCATTTGAACAAATATTAATTGTCTATCACGAATGTCAAAAAATTACATTTTAAACTTTTTAAAAGATTTTTGTAATTGGTTTCTTTTGGTTGTAGGTACAAATGTACAGAAAAACATTGTAACATCTCTAGTCTGTCAGAAACGTCAAATACCACCTTCCTAAATGCCACCAGTCACCAAAGTTTATTAGTTTTATTACTATTATTACTAATACAGTAAAAAATGCATATTGTTAGACTTCTTACAACATCTATAACTATAGATCTATATCCATGGATCCATAAATAAATAAATAAATAAATAAATATTCAAAATGGTGTCAAGTTTTATGGTGGGTCAGGGGTCCATTTTGCGGATTGTACACACCTACATACATACTCTATGTTTATTGTTGATTTAAATCAATTTGTATGAGATCAATGCTCGAATAGATATAAATCAAAATAACATCCGTAGGGGAATGCGTGAGCGTGCTACCCACTGCTAATAGTCTGAACAACAGCACTACAACCCAATTTACTAATTCATCAGGGGGCCTAATATGGCTGCGTTTTTCGCGTGATAAGTAAATTTTGGATAAGGCATCCGTCACCTTCTGACAGGTTAATAAGTACATGTGTCAAAAAGTGACGGATGCTTTATGCACAGTTGACACGCGATATAGACGCAGCCATACTAGCCCCGCAGACGCTAATATAACGTTTTTCTGTTCTATCATTCAAAATGTATGGAACGACAGTTGACCACGAGGTTTATCGCAGCGCATGAGAAAAACGTTAGTTATCGTTTGCATCTTGGCTAGGGGCTCAGAGATCCAAGTTGGTAGATGCAAGATGCAACGCAATAGGTGGAAATCTTAATAATTATTAGAAACCACAATAAAACACATAGTATAAAAATCTGTCAAAAGTATAGCAAAAAAAATACTTAGGTACTTGTTGTTTTGGCTGGAAGTCGGGTCACAAGCTAGCGATAATGACACTTCCATAACCCAATATTTCCCAAACGTGACAGTGAGGTCAGTGAGTACCTAGGTAATTGTAATTTTTTTCTTTCTAGTACTAGTTTTCGCTTTAAACAGCGACTTCTAACGGATAAGGGGTTAATTACGAAAGAAAGCGCCATCTGTCGTCGAGTAGAATTTCTCATATTTCGACGTATGCTTAAGATTTAGTAGCATGGATTAAAAGTACTTTAGGGATTGTAACCCAGGACCGCTAGCTTCGTAGGCAGGGTCACTACCAACTAGGCCAGCGTGTCGTCAATCAAAGTGTGTATTATCATAAGCACTTAGGTATGTTTGGTGAGAGGGAGGTGGATTCGGGTGGTGTCCTTGGGCGCTTGCGTCAGGCGGTGCGCCGGCGGCTCCAATAAGGCAAGTATTACAGAGGATTACAGATGAGTCGAGTAGTTCAACGGAGATGTCAGCCGACGAATGTCAGACTACTTATTTTACCAACCGCAATGCCAAGTTTAAGTACCCTGTGTTGTGACCATTTTAATCTGATAGAAACATACGTAAATGTTAGAGCGCCTCTATTATTTTTCTGTAGGTCCTACCGTACTACATAGATTTTCGAGTAAATTAATTTAGTTATATATTATTTAATTTAATTTTTAGATTTTATTTATCTTTAGAACTTCCAGTAAAGGGTGGTGTTTGTTTCTAGATTCAAACTTTATATTACTATACCTTATAAATAATATTTATTGAGAGCTTTCAATGGTCCTCCCATCCCATTATGATATATTTTGCAATTTCTTCGATGCCTGTATGAATAATCTCAAATTTGAAATTTCAGTGATGGTTCTTTGTACCACTGTATCCCTACTACAAACAGCAACACTCTTAACTGTACATCGGTAGACCTTATTAAAAAAGCCATAAGGTCTACCGATGGACAGTCAACAGTGTGGGCGATGGTACATAAACCTATTCCTTTCAGTCCGATAGCTTTAGCCAATTCAGAGGAAATAAAAGCCTTGGCAATCAAACGGACACCAAAGCATGCTATAAGGGTGTCGTTTTTCAATATTTGGTACGGAACCCAAAAAATAAAAAGCATATAGCACAGCATTATTGTTCATTATTATATTTTTTAGGTACCTACCACGTGACAAAGCTTGCCTAGTGTCGAATCACGGAACAATGTTTTTAAGTTACTTATGTTTTATTTTCTGTTAATTGTTTATGATACGGCCGCCCTTGCTGTCATGACAATAAGAGCGCTGCCATCGCATACCATTAATAAATATGATAAGACAAAGTGAAATAGACAGTAGACACCTATGTATCCCAATTAGTTACATAAGTAAGTGGGTTTAATAAACTCACTTGCTTTTTATGATTAATTTAATTACTCTGAGGTAACCGTAATTAAATTTTGCTACTAGGAAAGTAGACGTGAATCACGTGAAACGTTGGAGAAAACGAGCTCGTTTACGTTTTATCGGAGAGCATAGAGAGAAATAGAAAAGACCATCTCTATTTAACCGACTTCAACAACTAGGTTCGGTGTTTGACCGCTGTGTGTATGTATGTGTACAGTCAGCAATAATAGGTCTGGGATCCAACATTGGCCTCAAAAATACCTGACACGTCCTTATTGTTGAAGACATAAGAGCGTGTCAATACTGGTGACTGTACCTTTGCGAATATCTCGAGCACTACTGGGGTGTGGGGCGAAATCGCAGCGGCGAGTTTAAGTAGGTAGTCCCGTCCCGTCAGAGCGAACAAAACATATTTTAGCGCGTGCATTTTCAATTAAGCAGCCTTATACGTTCGATCTATCGGTAGAAACCATGCTGCTTAATTGAAAATGCACGCGCTGAAATACTTATGTTTTGTTCGCACTGACGGGACTAGGACTACTTAAGCTCGCCGCTTGGACATTCCCTCGTCCGTCCGTCCGACCATCGTTGTTGAGGGAATCACTAGCCTGAACGGATTTGCTCAATTCTTTCGGGATTCGGGAATGGTATCCTATCGCAAGTCCCAAGTTTTGTTTCCCAATTGTTTCATTAATCCGTAAATTCATGACTTGGCGAATTATCCACTTTCACGCGGTTTTGTAGTATAAAACTGATTTTCACATTGATTGGGATTCCATTAGAGCGGGTGGTTATTATAGAATTCCCGGCTACCGGGTCGTCGGTCGTCGCAAGTTGGAGGAAATGAGTGTTTAGGAAAGTGCCTAGTTACCGGAATAAACACACATACAGTACCCTCACCGTGAGCACAGACATGAGTTACAATTACCGTACCTACTCGCTAGCGAGTCGATAATGCACTGTTTCTCGCACTCTATAAGAATACTGCAAGTTCTGCGAGGGACAGAGCTTCGACTCGCTAGCGAGTACGTTGATTGTAACTGATGGTAAGAGTACTGGGTAGTGATTCTGTAAACAACGCCGGTCGTGCGGACTGTCGAGTGAATCCAAGCGGCGAGATTAAGTAGTCCCGTCACGTCAGTGCGAACAAAACACATTGTAGCGCGTGCATTTTCAATTTAGCAGCACGATGGGTCGAACGTATATGGCTGCTTAATTGAAAATGCACGCGCTACAATGTGTTTTGTTCGCACTGACGGGACTACTTAATCTCGCCGCTTGGATTCACTCGACAGTCCGCACGACCGGCGTTGTTTACAGAATCACTACCCAGGTATCTAGTAGGTAGGTATCATGCTGTAGAGTATTTAGGAGCTAATTAATTTCACTTGGTAAATCCATCTTGCTTTGAGACGTTATCGTTTTGATTTGACGTGACGACACATTAACCGCTTAGTAGCCTAGTTGGTAGTGACCCTGCCTTCAAAGCTAGCGGTCCCGAGTTATGTTCCCTGTAAGGGCAGATATTTCTATGATGAGCGCGGACATTTGTTATATATAAGTATGTTATAGGTATTGGATGTCTTTATCAAAGTAAGTGTATAGTTGTCTAGTACGTATACTACAAGCCTAGAGCTTAGTTTGGGACTAGATCAATTCGTGTGGGATTGTGTGGGATCGTTTTAACTCGACCTCCATTACTGTCAAGTAAATAAGAGCTATCACAACGTTGACAATTTGATAACAAGTCATAAACAATGTGGTTTTACCGTAGAATAAAGCCCCAGATTGAGAAACACAGAAGTTCACAAAACCAGGGATTGAAAACCGGTTTATTTTCCGTACCGGTTAGAGCCGCACTTTGAGAGCCTAACCCATAATAAAGGTTACGCTCGCAAGAACCGCTCTAACCGGTATCTCTATGTCGGAGCGTAAACAGGGAACGAAATCAATTTACCGGTTAGAGAGCGGTTCCTCCGTGTGGGGGGTGAATGACCGCTCGTTTAAGGAGACAGGATTGGTTTGCTATGGTATTAGATTGATAGCGCAGCCACCAGCAGCGCCTCGACGCGCGACAGCGGTCATTCATCCCGTATCGAAACACAGAGTAACCGGTTAGGGAGCGCTTCGAAATAACGTTCCCAAATCATTTCGTTCGAACGTAACCTAAATGATTAACCGGTTTAACCTAAATAAATACCGGTTTATTTGTAACCGGTTACAATCCCTGCACAAAACATTAATAAGCTATTGCCCTTATTGTTTTTCGTTTTCCTTTTTCTCCCTCTATCTCTGTCGTAATATTTTTGACGTTTTCCTGCTGAACTACGCATTATATTAGATATTATATTTATATAATGCTAGAATGCTTTAAAAAATGACTGTCTGCTGAGTTTCTTGCGGCGTTTCGTCTCAGCAGTCGTCTCCTCTTGGGAAGCGCTGGTAGATTCTTGACGTGTAAAAATTCCCGTGGGGCCTACTTACTGAATAAATGTATTTTATCTTTTATCTTATAAAATATATTATTAAAGTATAAATGGTACTTATGTACATCTAGCCAAAATATATATACCGTAATTATTACCCCAAAAAGATCCTCCTGAGCTCTATTTTCCAGGATAAAACCTAATAAACATATACCTAGCCCTGCTATATTTCACATTGGATTAGTTGAAGCGTTATATAAACCTTAAAGATGGAACAAATAAACAAATGCACTCTTGGGAAGCGCTGGTAGATTCTTGACGTGTAAAAATTCCCGTGGGGCCTACTTACTGAATAAATGTATTTTATCTTTTATCTTATAAAATATATTATTAAAGTATAAATGGTACTTATGTACATCTAGCCAAAATATATATACCGTAATTATTACCCCAAAAAGATCCTCCTGAGCTCTATTTTCCAGGATAAAACCTAATAAACATATACCTAGCCCTGCTATATTTCACATTGGATTAGTTGAAGCGTTATATAAACCTTAAAGATGGAACAAATAAACAAATGCACTCTTGGGAAGCGCTGGTAGATTCTTGACGTGTAAAAATTCCCGTGGGGCCTACTTACTGAATAAATGTATTTTATCTTTTATCTTATAAAATATATTATTAAAGTATAAATGGTACTTATGTACATCTAGCCAAAATATATATACCGTAATTATTACCCCAAAAAGATCCTCCTGAGCTCTATTTTCCAGGATAAAACCTAATAAACATATACCTAGCCCTGCTATATTTCACATTGATTAGTTGAAGCGTTAAACCTTAAAGATGGAACAAATAAACAAATGAACCACTTTGAAACCAACAATTTCTACGCGAAATAATGGAGTTTGGTAAACAGATTGATACACCCACCTAATTATTGATTGGCACTTTGTCCGAGATTTCTAACGCTGATTGTACATATATTTAACCCTCTTTGCACACTTTACATTAGGTCTCATACATGCCTTCACGCCTTCATCACAGAGTGGGGTAGGCAGAGCTACAGAATTACCAACAACTTTAAAAACTTGTTGTTAATTCTGTAACCATATTTTGCACAAACAGGCTAAGATGTTTACCAGTGTATTAGTGACAGGTTGCAAGCCCATCGCCTAACAGTACTACAAGCCTTTACTCCCTTAGTCGCCTCTTACAACATCCACGGGAAGACACGGAGTGGCACTATTCTAACACGGCAACCACACGAGACAAAGCTAAACAAAAACATTATCATGTTTCGACAGTTGAATACACACACCACTTCCCTTAGGATGTTTTCGAACTGCATCCGGAGGATTTTGGCGACGACCGCAGTAAAGACACGCAAAACATGTAGTTTATACACGCTCAAGGGTCAAGGGCTCGTATCGTAGAATTTTGATGTAGCCATTTACATATTTTTTTATGGCATAGAGAAGACAAACGAGCACACAGGCCACCTAATGGTAAGTGGAAACTGCGACCAATAGAAATTCGCATTCACAAGACTGCAATGCAATCCTAAGACTGCAAATGTGTTGCCAACCCTGAGGACTAAGATGGAATACCTCTATGCTAGTCATTTCACCGGCTGTCTTATCCCCAAACCGGAACACAACAATGCGAACACTGCTGTTTGGCGGTAGGTTAATAGATAAGATGGTGGTAAGCCAGTCCTGCGGCGTCTCAACAAGGGGTTTTGGTATAGTTAGAAGTATTTACTGTACCTACTGCGAAACAGTGCTTGAGGATTTTGGCAAAATGGTATAATATGAGTTTGGTGTAGGAGTCTCACTATAACTTCATCGGGTTTTTAGTTTAAACTATTATACCCAAGTATAAAGATGTATCTTAAGTCACACTTTCTGTACGTTACCCGCAGCCGATCCTTGGTGTATGAAAGTGGAGGAGTCGGGCGCTGGAATTGTTACCGTAACCCTGTGAACCCTGCCGAGGCCACAATCCGCGCCACTGCACTTTGTTCAAAACTTGGATCATCTTGCACAACACCTCTTAAAGAGATTGGTTTTGGAATTCATCAAAACGATATTACTCGTGCGTAAAAAAAATAGTTTTCCAATTGTATTATTTTCCATAATTTATTTTAACACATTTCCTTACTTAAATTAGGGTTGGGTAAGTTAAATGAGAAACCAAAATTAACCGCATAACTTCAAGAGTCTACCTCCCTCTGAAATGTTGGGAAAACATAAACAGACGACGCGAAAAAAACGTAAAATGCGCAATATGTGTATCACAAAGATTGAAACATATTAAAGTTTCAGGAACGTTTTTTGTCATATTTAATTATTAAACCGGCGATGCCAACGGTAGTAAATAACTTTTGTACATATAACTTAATATACCCCAATCTTCAAACACCCAACACCGACTTTAAAAACCAAACCCGAAGCACTAAAACTAAATCCTTAAACAAATTGCACACACCGGAGAGGTCGTAGACGGAGGAGGCGGTGCGGTCGGCCCCGGCGCCGGCGCCGGCGCGGGCGCACAGCGCGGCGAGCGCGAGCACGAGCAGAGCGCGCGGCGGCATGGCGGTGACTGTCGGTCGAGCCCGTCGGGGAGGGATGGACGGTCGCCGGCGATGATGGACTTAGAACCTCTCACACCCTCACACGCATCACTGTCTTGCACCCTGTAGGTACCTACACAAGTACCTACTCTTGCTTATGATGTGCTAAAGCAACTTGTCCGGAGCTCGACGATATTAACACGAGTTTCACGTTTCTCAAACGTATGCGAAATCACAATAACAAATCAAAACTGCATTGTAGGCGAACTGAAAACTGCACTTGTATTTGCAGTGGTCACCTCACGTTAAGCTTGGTTGGGCTTTAGGTTAACTTAACGATGAGTATAGTTTGTACTTAATCAGTTAGTAATCCTACCATTGTCTTTAGGGGTCTGTCAAGTTGATTTAATTTTATTTTCGGCGGGAACTAATATTACCTGTTTGGTTTAGACCTCGGCGTTGGAAATGCATTGGCAGTCTTTACATGCAGTCGCAGATACTTAAATGTTTATGGGCCTTAGAGCGTACTTAATAAGTAATAAAATAACACGGTGCCTGACAACGCGTTTTTTTTTCGATAATTTCTCCTACGTAAATCGTGTCCCAAAATTTGGGACCCCTTTCAAGAAAAATATGCTAGAAATGGTCAATGTCATTACTGTCATTAGAGATGTCAAGTACATTTGTAAATTTCAGGAAACTCAACCTTATTATTGTAGAATATCAGATTGACTTTGGACCTAAGGTGGGTACCAAATTTAATCTCGTGACTAGTACATTGTTTACTTTATTATTAAGTTATTTAGGTTTCTGGTTTAGACCCAAATTTGTTTGACATGTCAAGACAATCAAAATAAAAACTAATTTTATAGTAGAGATATTATAACCTATTAGCATAGTACGCACTATTTTATTACAACGGCGGGTCAAGCCCTCGCAGTAAAATGGTCGTAAAGACGGCGGTAACTGTAGGCTAGTGGTAGGATATAATATAACAATAAACCATTCATAAGGTAATCAAATACAAATAGTTTATTTCAAAAGTAAAACATAATTACATAGATTCACAGTTAAACCTGACTCGTATTGCATTGTCCCGTGGGGCAGAAAATTATATATTATCTATCTTTATGTTTATGAGGTACCTACTCGAAGAAGCACACGCGTATGTAATGCGTATGCGCGTAATGTGTATTTTTATAAGTAGGGTTAAGGAACCTGACAATTCTCGAGTTTTTTTTTTGGTCAAAGTTCAATACCTAATGAACATGCCTGTGCTAACTCGGGGCACCTATACGAAAGTGATGTAGCTAAGTAGGTATTATATCGACAATAAATATATCAATTTTACTGTCAACATCGAAATGTTATTCAACATTGGTAAATATTCATATACTATTTTTTTTTCGTTTTGAAATAAAAACAATAAATAAATTAAAACATGTATTTATTTATTTATTTTAAAATAGTTTTCATAATAGGTATAATATTTATATTTCGTCTAGGTGAAAATATCCACTTTCAATTACGGACGTTCTCTCAACGTCCACAGTGGTCAACGAGGCATTCTAAAAATATTTATAATGAATGACTTAATGACTAATGACTCAAAGCCGATTTATTACACTTTTTATTATATTAAGAGGCTCGATATCAGATACGATATCGAACTTTTTTAAAGTAATCGAGAAATTTCACATCTTTTTTATCGATATCAAACGTGCCCTGAGTTAGCACAGGTATGCTAATGTAGGTCTCATAATTACAAAAGTTAATATACTTATTTGTTAATACAATTAAAACAGCTAAGTACTTATTATTGGAATAAACCCCGCCTAAACTGTCAGTTTACTTCGTGTATAATAAATAATTGACTCAGGTAGTTAATATAACCATTAGGTCACCTGGTTATTAAGTTGTAGCAGTAAGTAGTATCTGTACACTACAATTTGCTTAAATTGCAAAATTATACATTACATATTTTCGTTATTCAGTTGTTTTATACTCGCATCACATAATCCTGCACTCGCGAAATACAATGTGCATACAGAAGAAAATGGCGGTGAGTAGGTACACTAGGTAGGTACCTTAATCCAATGGGCAGAGCACATTTGTTCGTAGAAGGGATGGTGAACACCGGTACCGGAAACATGGTACCGGAAGAAGCAACGCAGGTGGACGGACGACCAGGTGAAGGTAACAGATACCTACTGAATCAGAGACAGCACGAGAAGGTTGTTGTAGCCATCCTTGGGGGAGGCCTGTGGGCCTAATGTATTTCTATGCAATAAATAATAATAAAACACGTCAATCAACACACGGATTAGTTGTAAAATAAGCACAAACAAACATTGTCGCAATACTCGCAATACATTAGCAATAGTAAGCACATTTAAATATAGGTGTGATTAGATCGGGCAGCGTAGGGTTCAGTGGAAAGTGCTCGCTGCCCGTAGCGCGCCCGACCTAGGTCAATAGACCAGTTTGGCGCGCGGCGCAGGCGCAACACGTTACGTCACTGACACACTGCCCTGTCGGAGTTGTACAACCGCAGCAGCGCCGCCATCGGCGATCAGAAACAAGGCCTTTTAAGACTCGACTTAAAAAGGGTGCTATTAGTAGTATTTTGTAGAGTTTAAACAATAGAAAGTACCTTTTGAGAAGTTGTACCAGAATACTATGTGTAATGTAAGCGCCTAGATTTTAAAATAGCATAATTGTAACTTAGTCACTGTGAAATTGTTGCAAATATGATGATATCAGGCGGTATATTATTTAATTTGCTATTATAATGTGCACATAATTTATCAATGCTTTATTATGGCTTTATATTATTTATTCCGCCTAAAAGATAGTAAAAAATCTCTAAAGTAGTGTTGGGATTTAATAGCCGAAGCATACCGACCTATAGTGATAGAATACTAAATCCTTCGGTTTCCCGCAACCTTAGCCAGTTGGATCTACGGTATCTTTCAGAGTTCTTTACTAATAATAAGTATAACAAAAATTACCCTTCTTTTTCGGGTAATTCAGGTCGCCATGCGCAATATAATACAACAAATTCGACACACTGCACTGGCGGGGTTTTTGCCATTTAGGCATTATTTAGGACAAAACGCGAACAGACAGAGTAGCAGCATAGTAACGTCACGCTTGCGTTTAAACGTGCAAAACACCTCACGTTTCCTCACAACTGACAGCTGTCACATCAAGCATCTGTCACAGCAACGTCACTGCCAGCATTGGCATTCGCATTCGTTTTGCAAATAAGGACTCGAGTGGAGTCCATGTGTGATCTTAAATTATATAATTAGTACGGTAAGGCGTCGCGATGGGGGCTCTCAATAGCCATGATAGTAAAGAGGAGAAGCAAGGGGGTGGAAGCGGTTTAAACACGCCACGAGCGGGGTCCCGTAGGGGTACGGTGATCTCCGTACCTCGCTCGGGCTCTGGAGGTGATATCCAGGAGCCAGAGAAGCCACAGACCTCCATGGTGCCCGTGGAGAAGCTTGGCAAGGTAAGGTTTAGTCTATGGCGCGGAAAAGGTCGCTTCCTCGTGCCCAGTCACTCGAGTGACGGACCGATTGTTTGCATTGGTATATAATGAGTGACGTCCTTGCTGACTTTGCAAACTTTCCGCGACGAACCTCCAAAATATTAAATATTAACAGCTTGTATTTCGACTTTTTAAAATACTGAGAATTGATTTCTCAAGTGTCTTTGTTTGTGTGTGACTTAGATAATCTTGTTTGTCATCAAACAAAACTAGCCGATTGATAAGTATTGATAAAGCAGATTTCTTACTAGTCAGTTTTATCATATTGTTTAAAGTCTGTGTGTGTCTGCAAAGAATAAGGTAAATGATTTGTATCATTATTTTTGAATGCATCAATTGTTTTACAAGTATAAGAGACAAAATAATTAACTTAAAAGCTTAGTTTTCTTCAAGATTATATTTCTTTATTTTAAATGTAGAGCACATATTGAAACAACACAAAAGTTCTCATATTGTGCCAATTATCACCATGACATAATGGTGTATTATCTGCTCGTTATTTTCATCTCTAACACCATTGAGTAAGAATATTATTCCTTGTGCTCATACTATGTGTGGTGTGATAAATAACAGTCTTTGTGTTTCTTTTACCAAATTCTAGGTACATGAAAATGTATAAAAAAACGCAATTTCATTTTGAAGTTCATATTTTAACCTCCTGTGTCTCACCATACTAGAGAAATAACTTACTTTATTACTAGAATTTGAATCAATAATTTAATTAAGTTTGCTTTATTTTGGCATTTTCAGTTTTAACCCTTTATTTAGCAAAAATAAAAGAAGTCGAGAATTCAAACCCTTTTTGAATTTGAATCAGCAAAAAAATAAAAACACATTCCAAACAAAAAAAGTGAACATTATGGTATGTATACTGTGAAATACATTGCCAAATAAACGGTACCAAAGGAAAAGGAACTTTATGTCCATTAAAAAATCTTTTAAGTACATTCTCTTGATTATATGTACATTTTATTGTTTCAGCTTAAACTTATTTAAGTTTAGGCTGTTATTGCGAAAGAGAGACATTAAATGGGTTTAGTAAGGTATAGTCAAGGTCATAAATATGTATGCCACTTAAAACAAGGTCTATGTTAACATATATTTGGCATGATTTCCATATAGATATTAGGGCTTTTAACTGTACACAAAACCACCCTATATTACAAAAATCTGTACTACAGTTTTGTCATTTTGGAAATACAATGTGTATAAAGAATGCAATATGAGGTTCTTGTTTTTAGTATTTTTTTGTTAGGACGCATGAAATATCTGAATTACACATAGTTTGTAAACAAATCAACAGGTTACCCTGTTACGTTTCAAAAGTTAAGACGGATGGATGGTTAGCATAGGCTCTGTAAAATGCTGCTATTGGTACCCTTTGGGTACCGAAGTCTAAACAAAGCATTGGTAGATGCAGCATATAGTCAAGGAATTTAAATCCTAGTCCACTTTGGACAATGTCAAAGTGATGTAATCAATCAAAATGTTAGAAAAATGTTACTATTTTATTTATAGCGTCAATTTGACATAGTCCAAAGTGGACTAGGATTTAAATTCCGTGACTGTACTTGCCGAATAATCATGTTCAAATCTTAATGTTTTGTATTAAAAGTATGGAATTCTGCACTTCCTGAATTCAGAGAGTATGTCAGCTGTATACGGCCAGTCTAACCAATCACAAAGAAGAATTACCTAGTTCTAAACCAAATTGAGGGCAACTGTAGATAAGACAGACCAGAATGCGTAGATGAGTCACCGCCTAATTCGCAGCGTCTCATGTGACTTCTGCAATAAAACATTGTTAGTGTGATCCATATCAACTGAATCAGCACTGAAAAGTCTCTTAGTTCCAAATTTGGATTGCCTGTAAAGTATTTTCTCAAACATGCAATGAAATGTTGGCGTTATGTTAGTTATTTTTGCCTTCAAACTGTCACGTTGCGGGCGGAACAACTCGAGAGAACTGTAAAGGAATTTCATACAAAAAATGAAGGCCTAGGCCGGGGAGTATTTTTTTTAAATTTTAATGTAAACTTGGCAGCTGTGTTAAAAAAAACAGACTGCTAAATTAATTATTTATCATTTTTGAGAAAAAATTATAACCTCACATACTAGGAGTGCATAAACGTTTGGGAGACATCCGCGCTGTGTCGTGTGCGCCCGCCCCCGCCCGCTGGTTGCCCGCACCCCCTGCGATCTATTTGTAAGTTGCGCTATGACTGATATGCCTGCTAATTACCGTTGCGCTCCTGAGGACCCAGACAAGATGCACTACGCTAACTATCGTTTCTATTCGTTTAGTTTTTAAACCAATCGAGTCACTGGCTCATCACGTGACTTTTCGTATCACGTCTAGGGTTTGCAATATTCGTTCAATTTTAGTATTCGAATAATACGAATATTTAGATTTCCAACATTCGAATATTCGAATATTTCGAATAATTCGAATATTTTTGAAAATTAAACAAAATAATGATTCTAAGTTGTGTAATTGTAAAATATGTGATGTTAATTTAAAATGTAATGACCTTACAATTCAAAAAAACATTTATGGTATCTTCTCCAGATACCTAGCATGTAGCCGAACTTGCTAGCTCCCTAGCTCGCTACCCTTTTACCAATTACGGTACGGTATTTAGTTCTTTTTAGGGAGTTTGATTTTGGCAAGGATAAAGCAAAATAGGTAATATATTGTTTGTCTTACATTTGTAGTTATTTTTAATATTTAAATCTATTTCCACGAACTCGTTAATATGGAGGATAATTAATCCTGGCATTTTGTTAATGTTTTGCTAAGGTAAATAATTACAGACAAATTTGTGCACTATTCGAAATATTCGTTTTATTCGAATAATGAATATTGTCGAATTCGAATAACATTTATGGCGAATAATTTGAATAATCGAATATTCGAATATTCGAATTGCAAACCCTAATCACGTCATCTACCAGTGACGCGATTGGTTTAAAATCGTAACGAAGAAAAACGCTAGCTAGCGTAGTGCGTCTTGTCTGGGCCCTCTGGTACATGTTGCATGCAATTACTTTTCTTTTCTAGGGTGAACATTATATCAATTTACTTTTTTGAGTGATGTTTGAGAAAAGCACTATACGTACCTCACCGTGAAAAGGGGTAGCCAGCCTCGTAACTATCCAACCAACCCCCTACTTCCCGGCCTCTGTAGTAATGCGTTCCGAAGTGGGTCAGGCCTCACTGTCCAAAATCTATGAAACCTTTAGAGAAACTGATATTATTAACTAATTGGCCAATATTCGACGAAGCCTGTGGCACCACGTGGCAGCCTTTAATGAAAAACCTGACAGTTCACTAGTCAGGTAAAAACATCATCAGGGGCTCTAATATGGCTGCGTTTATCGCCTGACAAAGGTTGGATAAGGCATCCGTCACCTTCTGTCACGTAAATAAGTACGAGAGTGACGGATGCTTTATCCACATTTGATACGCGATATAGACGCAGCCATGGCCCTCTGGATATTAATCAGCCAATATATTTTGAGCAAGATGTGGAAGTAACGTTAATGATGTCTCAAAACTAGATCCCACAGCAAATGTGTAAGGAAGCTTATTACTTAATTATATAACATGACTGATTCCCAAAATTAAACTTAAATATTGCGCTAATTACTTAATTATAATGACGTGTCTGATCGGGCTAATCTGTCAAGCTCAGGAGCGACGACGTCTCGTATCGGCCCTTATCGCGCGCAATCTCGCCAGACAATGTTTGACAGTGGACATGCGGACTGATTTGTGCTGCTATTTGTGATTTATTTTATTTTGTGGGTTGTTAAAACCATATTAAATTAATCTAGGGGCAAAATGATTAAGATAGGGCAAGTTCGTTATTGATTTGTTTACCCCAAGTGATTATAAGAAAAATCTTTTTTTTTTAAGTGTGTTGATAGTACTGATATAGTTGTTATTGATATAAACGTCTCGGTTCCCTGGTTGTGCGGTTGTCCTGGGTGTAAATGGATAACTGGGCCAGGCTGAGGAAGGACCTGAGGTTCGCCATCGTGGGCATCCAAGTGAGCAGAATCAAAAAGAAGAAATCCGCAGCGCCTAATTGCAAGGTTTTCATTTTCTTTTAACAACAAAATAAATAAAAAAACGACTGGAGAAACTCGAAAAATACATTAGATTTTCCCTTGTAGAGTTTAAAAGCATGAATGAGGTATGATTTCGGAAAACACGGTGTCCTTAGATTTGTCTATTCTGCGTAAGCAAATGAACCCGCGAGGTTTTTTTACGTGTTTTTCGCTGCCGGTTTTTTTTTACCAAGGATTGGTTTCTAAGGTTTATTTTTGAGGTTTTTTGCGTCTGAAACTCTTATGCATGCAATGCAATGACTAATGTTCGTAAATATTTTTATTAAATATTTTTATGTTTGATACAGAACCATTGTACATGTGTTTGTTTGATACATGAATAGGTAAATAGCTAAAAGCATCTAAGTTTTTTTTTTTAAATTGTACTAAAAATAATCACTTTGACAGAAAAGCTATAAGGGTACAAGATTTTTCAAATCTGTTAATAGTATAAAGAAATGTTCTTTTTAATGTAACGAATCAAAACTTAAATTCTATATAATATTGAACACAAATCTGTCGTACAATTTAAATTACCCTAATTAAAAGCATTCCTGAAGCCTCCAAGCAAAGACAATAAGAGCGTCGTTAACTGATTGATACGCGAATCAATCATGATTCGCTTCCAAATTAGATAATTAGCGGCAGCCTTGGCGCGCGCATGGCGGCCGCTGTTTATTGTTCGTGAACAAATAATACTGCTTTGTTCGCCTATGTCTGCGTCCCACTGCTGGGCAACACTATTTTACCTAGATTTTCATTTCCGTAGCAATCTCAGCCTAAATCATTTCGAAATCCATCTGTGCACTTCCGCCGTCTTAGCTTGGGTCTGGCTCACTGTCTTTTAGCTTAGCCCATATTGATTCTACATTTTAATCATGTTGTTTTATCAGCTCACACTTGTCTATTGCTGAACATATGCCTATTCCATAGTAGCTCTTACTGTCAAGTAAATTAGAGGTAGAGGTACCATAACGTCTACAATATGATTACAATATAGAAGCAAGACGGGTCTTATTAAATTTGGTACCTACCTTAGGTCCAAAGTCAATCTGACATTCTACAACAATAAGGTTGAGTTTCCTGTTAGTCACTAATGACTTGGCGTTTCTAATGACATTGACGACTTCAAGCATATTTTTGTTGAAATAGGTCACACACAAATTAACGTTTGTGACCGTATATATGGGTCCTAGGGGCCCCACTAAGTGTAAGCGTTAGCCATCTCTGTGGGGGCATGCGACAGATGTATCCGGCCTAGTGCTATTTTTATCTACACGGTTTTCTCGCCTACGTCATTTATAGTATTAATAAAGGAAAAAAACTAAAAAAGCCGGCGACTTTAATACTCGAAGAATACGGTTTCCCCTATTCTACATTTCTGCCCGTTTTAGGGTTCCATTATGAGACATCATTTGATTCTGTCTTATTGTAGTTCTATGACTCTACGATTTTACGTGTCCGCGTTAAGAACATCTCAGCGCTGTCATTCAGTCAGTTCGTGGTGAAACATTTTAAAAATAAATAATCTTGTAAACATATTTTACTGCCGTAGAATTGTTATAGCAGTCTGTTATTATTACAAGAATAAAACGGTAATAATTGACTTTATTGTGATGCGTGACGCGGTCCCGCGGTTAACTAGCACTTTCAATTCCTTGACTGTATTCTTGTGTGGTGTAGACATACGTAGAGCTCGTTCTGACGCATTTTGTGGTTTACTGTTCTATAAAAAGTTAACGAGCACATTAACTCTTTTAAAAAATTAAAAACTCATTTTAATTTCCATTTGCCATTGCCTCCCTCCCCCCCACTTACAGCCAAAACTACAAATACTAAAAATCTGAAATATATCTCAAATGAAAGCACATATAACGATTTTAAAGGAAAACCGTTACGACTAAGTAGACTTGATTGGTTTCTAAGATACAAAGTATAGTATACCTACTAAAATGACCTAAGACAGCACCAAATAACTTTAAATAGAGAATTAGTTCATACTCATACTTGTTGTTTTTTGAGATGAGTTAGAGTTTTTGTGTTGTAACGGCATCGGAACCCTACACTGAGCATGGTCAGACATGCTCTTGCCCGGATTTTGATAGTTCTTGTTATTAGGGCAAAATAAATACACACTGAAAATTACGGTTCATGACATATTGTACACCGCTCTGACGGACAGACGGACGGACAGCGGAGGATCAGTATTATAGGATCCCGTTGTTGGCACCCGTTCAGTACGGAACCCTAAAAAGGTTCTTCTATTACTTAACACATTCACTGCCCAAAATCTCTAACGAATTCCTAACCACACGCCAGCGTAGCGGCAAATAGTACTATAGTACTCGACAATCGGGTAGTGCGAGTAGTGCAGCGTTGGCACAACGTCATAGATTATGTATCTCATTCATTTCGCATTGATAGATTATCATTAAAGAGATGCCCTTCAAGCCGTGAACCTGACGCTTCAAGGGCGAACTTAATTACAAATGCGTCGTATTAAAAAAAACATATTATCTAAATAATCCTACTTAGTCCGTATTTGCCCACCTGAGAGAAAATTAACACACCTGCGATACGTACGTATAATGTGTTCAACCAGCTGTGGAAAAGCCTGTAATTGTTTCCAATAACAATATTAGAGGACTTAAATGTCGCTGCGGAGGCAAAGCGTAAGAGCGTAACATGATGAGCAGTGATCGGAAATAGGTGAGCTAATTTGCCTAAACTTGACGCATATTCATTCATGGGTGAGCGAAATGGGAATACATTATTGAATGAAGGTGCATCAAGTTTAAACTGTAATTCTATGGAACTTGCTAACTATGTAAACAAACAATATATTGAAATTGACATCTAATGTCAATTTTAGTATGGCGGCTTGTTTACATAGTTAGCAAGTTCCATAGAATTACAGTTTAGGCAAATTAGCTCACCTATTTCCGATCACTGATGATGAGGCACTCTCGTTGCCCGCACGCCTCTGGATGGCAACAAAACATTTTGACCAAACAGCAGGCCTCTCATATATTCGCTAATTATAAACAAACATACGGGAAAGAATGAAGAGATCCGGGAGTTACTTGTCTCTGTAAAAACACCTAAATGACTTGTAATAATTAAGCGTTCGACCATTGTTTTATCGCTTGTGAAAACTCTAGGCTTCATACTTGTCACTAGACTAAACCAAGTCAGGACAATGTCATAATAATTAACCACTTAAGACTGGCCATAAAACGATTTGTTGTGTGTATCCTGAAATAGATATGAGATAATCTAGATTTATCACTATCATGTGTAATCTTTTAATCTTTTTTATGTTATACGGATTGATAATGATTTTTAATGTTTTCTTGTTTGTTTGCAGTTGCTCGCGCAAAGATCTCAAAAAGAAGATGGAGTCAATGGCGTCACAGAAAAATCTTTTACCGTACGTATTGCTAACAATGGATATTTATTTATGAATTTATGAATGACCATTTAGTACTTCAACGCTTATAGAAAGATGAATAAGTATTTGCTACATTTAAAAAAACCTTCCGTGAGACTCAGTCATATTAGGCTGCGCCCACACCGCTGCTTAACGGTGCGTCAAAAACGGCGCCATGCTGTCACTATGGCCCCGTCTTTTGTTTACGCAACGACACCGTAATATACGCACTGTTGAGCTCCGGTGTGAGCGCACCTTCAAAGAGATCACAGGACGATTATTTACCCGCATAACCTGTTGTGATCTCTTTAATATCATGTGTATTTAGCGTCATCTGTATTTCACGTTGTATGCATGAGAAAAAGCGGTTTATTTTTATACGATAATTTTATTTTAAACAATGATATTACGTTCCGCTGTACTACAACCACTTAAAATTAGGGTCCCCAACCAAATCGATTTAGAGCTACAAGGCGGCTTAAGTGATAATTTGAGCTAAGTATCGCGCAGTTTACATCACGCTACATAGCTAATGTGAGTCATTTCTTACGTCGATCTATGTAGCTAGCGTGTTTATACATAGATAAGGTCTAAGATAAACATGAAACGGCCTTACTACTTAACTAATTTTATATGGCTCGGCCTGCATGGCATGAGAAAATTCATAACCATGATTTTGCTAATGATGGAAAGTTGCATAGCTATTAATTTCACCGACCGTCTTAACCCGACATCGAAACACAACAGTGCAAACACTGCTTCTGGGCTACAGTTTAACAGTTTACGGGCCCTATTACACACAAACCTGACGATCCGTTTCAAAACTAGATTACTTGACGATGTATATGTGAATAATAAATTATTTCGTTTTGCAAAACAGGGATGTGATGAACGATATTCCGGCAAACCGCACAGTCAGTTGTTTGTTGGCGGAAATTGGATGCTCTCAGGGAGGCGATACCCCGAGACTATCCAATTTCCTACAATACAATATTATTTTTATAGCATAATATCCAATTCGGTAAACATTTTTATGACATTTAAGAGGATAGGTGTACATTAGACACAAATTGTTTTATTTTTTAACATAACTTAGGTTTATATTTGTTAGCAGGTACATTTGGGTTTTGGTTAATACGTAGTTTTAGACATTTTACTATCTTTCCTTATACCCTATAACTACTGAAACCCTGTGATAAAATTGACTCTGCGAATGTATGTTAACCGTAAATAGCATTTAAGGTTATAACTACTAAGTAGAGACGTTTAATTAAAATATAATGTCCAACTTTCTCGTCTTCCCAGAAATACCTGTTCCCGATGTACCCAGAGCTGGCGCACCAGTTCTACACCTACGTGCACAAGACCGGCAAGTGTAAAAACCAGCACATCCCGCTGGCCACCTTCAAGCTGCACTGCGAGCGCATCCTCGCCATGCTGGACGACACCGCCATCATCGACACCTACGTCAGGTAAGCTGCGCGCGCTAGTACCCGAGCTGGCGCCAGCTGCACCATGCTAACACGAGACGAGCTAGTGCAAGGACTAGCACATCCGGCGGGCCACTTTGGTTTTTGTTGTGTAGTTAAGTTTAGAATGTTTTGAACATTTCCAGCATCACTACTGATCTCCTCAGTAAGTATTAAACGTAATAAGTTAAACAAAAATCGTTCCAACCAACCATATGTTAGGCAGATTTTAGCTGGTTTCTATAAAGTATGCAATTACGCATCAACCTTTGACTGGTTTCTGACCCCACTTAGCCGACGAGTGTCTCCTGGCTGACCCCGCGTGGTTGGTTGCAGGATGTTCTCCATCGAGGAGGAGGAAGGCCTCGTGTCGGCCGCGGCGCTGCGCGCGCTGCTCTACACCAGCTACAAGCTGTCCATGGACCACTACCCGGAGGGGCCGCAGACCTGCCTCGCGGTAACCACACGCTTACGTACTAACAGCAATACCACTAACTTAACACTTAGGTGACAAAATTTACATTAGTTCCCAAATTGGTCTGTTAAGTTTGTTACTGTTCGTACAAGCTACACGTACACTACACTACGTACTCGCCTTTGCTATGTAAAATAAAAATATCCTTAGCAGACCTTTTCGTATTTCAAAATCAAATGTACACATGCTGGCCTTCGAAATAAATTACAAGTTCTGCAAATTTATGTGTCCATTAATGACTCAAGTTTTTTTTATTGTTGTGGTCTTGTTTGAATTTAGATCAACAAGGTGCTAAACTCCGTGGTGAACGGCTGCTTCAACAACAAGGACTCGCACTCGGTGGGCTTCGTGGTGCGCTGGCTCGAGCAGAACTGCCACCGGCTCATCTTCCCCGTGCACAGGTTATTGTCTTGCCCCTTGGCGTTAATCGGTTTGCCCTATATGATTGTGTTTGCCCGAGGATTTTAATTTGTTTGCCCAATGGAATTAATTACGTTAAGAGTTTTTTTTTGTCTTTTTATTGTCTTTTTCAGGAAACGATGTGAGGGCTGTATAGTCCTACAAGTTTGTGCGTGATCCGCGGGGCGACAGACGTCGACTTCCCGCTACACTGTCCGACTCTGGCTAATGTCTGGAACCGCCCTCATTCAGGTACTGCGTGCACATGCTGGCGACGCGGCACCGCGACATCTCAGCCGCGGTGGAGTCGGACGGCGCTGGCGCGGGCCTGGAGCTGGCGACGCCGGTGCTGGAGCGCGGCTGGAGCGGCGGCGACCTGCTGCCCGCCTCGGGCGCCTGGCTGCTGGCCGGCACCGCGCCGCCGCTCTACTCGCGCCCGCTGCAGCCGCCCGCGCCGCCCGCGCACGGTCAGTCACCCCTCACCCGTCACCGCCGGCTGGAGCGGCGGCGACCTGCTGCCCGCCTCGGGCGCCTGGCTGCTGGCCGGCACCGCGCCGCCGCTCTACTCGCGCCCGCTGCAGCCGCCCGCGCCGCCCGCGCACGGTCAGTCACCCCTCACCCGTCACCGCCGGCTGGAGCGGCGGCGACCTGCTGCCCGCCTCGGGCGCCTGGCTGCTGGCCGGCACCGCGCCGCCGCTCTACTCGCGCCCGCTGCAGCCGCCCGCGCCGCCCGCGCACGGTCAGTCACCCCTCACCCGTCACCGCCGGCTGGAGCGGCGGCGACCTGCTGCCCGCCTCGGGCGCCTGGCTGCTGGCCGGCACCGCGCCGCCGCTCTACTCGCGCCCGCTGCAGCCGCCCGCGCCGCCCGCGCACGGTCAGTCACCCCTCACCCGTCACCGCCGGCTGGAGCGGCGGCGACCTGCTGCCCGCCTCGGGCGCCTGAACACACCGTCACCCGCTCGCAGCCACCACTTACACTATTACCACAGTGTAAAGAGTAACTAACAGTGGGCCGACGCCTTTGATGTTTGCGTAAATGCCGACGCCGCACAAGGCCACAGTAATTACCTAGGGTTGTCACAAACTACACAACTGCCCAAAAAAAGAGGGTACCTAATGGTTTTAGGTTTAAAGTATGTATGTACGTTTCTTTGTTCCGCCATAAACTTAGGTATGATTTTAGATTCAAACACCCATACAATTTTGTTTAAAGAAATTATGTTCACCATCTTGGATTTCAATATGGATGTCATTTTCGTAATCAGCACCCCGAGGAACCTCGAAAATGACACCCATATCATTATATTTATTAAAAAACGTCCGCCATCTTGGATTCCAAAAATAATGTCATTTTCGTAATCGGCTCCCCGAGGAACCTCGAAGATGACGCCCATATCGATTTTTAAGAAAAAATAACGTCCGCCATCTTTGATTTCAACATGGATGTCTTTTTCGTAATCAGCACCCCCATTATTATTTATAAAAGTCATGTCCGCCATTTTAAATTTAAAAATGGATGTAATTTTTTTGTTTGAGAAAAGTTTAAATTTTTGCTAGCAGGCGTCACGCTTTTACATCCGCCATTTTGTTTACGTTGGCATGACATGACAAAAATGTTGTAAATTAAGCACTATAAAATAATATATTTACCTTTCTTCTGAGTGTGGAAATTGATAATATCGCAGATCTTTATTTGTGCGAGATGATGAATTGCATTCTCGCACAGCACATGTCGTACGCACCATTTTTTATTCTAAACACATCAAAATACAACACACGACACGCAGTAGCCCTGAAAGATATGTCCCGAGCTACTAACAATGGCGACGTATGCAGCTCGGGCTCGCCCTACCCGCCCCTCGCCCCTCACACCCCGCACGATTGCCCTGTCTAGACGGCTTCGTCGAACGACTGTATTGGTTTATAGACTGTGCTATTACTGCGCAGTCAAGCGTTAATCCTTAGTTTTTCTTATGGCAATTTGTATGTCCTATCGCTGGGCAAAGTTTATCTTGCATGTCATGTCCAACCAATTTTCTATATAAAAACGAGCTAAAATGTGGAAGTCATATACCAAATACATTTTGTGTATGGTATGAGCTAATCTGATTATGGAATCTGAAGATGGCAAAAAAATATTCGTATCACATTACAAATTGATCAGGCACTTATTGTACTAACCAAAATAGAAACAAGCCAAGATCGGTGCTTACTTTAAAGAAACCAGTTAAATATAAATTAATTCATGATAAAAAATAATCAGATGCTGCTCTTATATTGAAAATCACTGGGCAATGTTAACAATCAGTCAGCAACTGTTGTTGTGTGAGCTGGTGGCCCTGTGTGCAACGGTGTCGTGTGCAGGCGGCGCGCTGGCGTCGACGGCGTGGCTGGCGCGGCTGGTGTGCGCGCTGCCGTCGCACTGGGCGGTGCTGTACGCGTCGCGCGACCACGGGCTCGGCGCCAACCGCTTCCTGCACCACACGCTGCACTACCGGTCGGTGCCCACCTGCCCACCTGCCCACCCCCACACCCTCGCGCTCACCACCACTGCCCACTGATGCCTTACATGTCTCCTTTTTATACCTTATTTCCGTTACCATTGAAACATTGAGTTTGAATGTCACAATTATCAAACTGGTATCCTTTTGGCCGAAATTTGTTTGGCAACATGTAACCTGCTTTTTTTTCAGGATTTATTTTGAATACGATCGTGTTAAACCTTATAGGTTAGGTTAGTTTTTATAAAAATCCTGAAATATTTGCAGTTACAGGAAAAAGTGGGTTGGCAAATGAAACGGTTGGCAAGCGATACATTTTGCCAAACATGTTTGCCAAAAAACCTATCAAACTCCTTTTTAAATACAACCAAGTTGAGAGCCTCAATATTGATGCTTCTATGAAAGTCTGTTTCATTATCTCTGACCTACACCCAGTTTCTCAAACGTTCTTGCTCCAATTAGAATACCTTCTGTTCCTTTCTAATTTTCCAAGGCATAGAAAGTGGCATGCAACTTTAACTGACGTTAAATTTAATTCACTAGTATAATAATGTAAACCGACGTGCGTGCATGACTCGATGTATGAATGTGGAAGAAGCGAAATAAATTTGTCAAGATCGTAGCAAGTGGAAAGAAGTGGTCTCTGCTTACCCCTCTGGGAAACAGGCGTGATTTAATGTATGTATAATAATAATGCTAAGTAGCTAAATCAGGATAAGAAAAACCATCACACGTATTGTAATAAAAATTTACTTCATAAGTTGTATTGCCGATTGCCTCTCATTTTATCAGACATCCGCAACACGGCTAGATCGCCTAAACGTCACTATCTCACTACGAATCAGCTGCACTCGAACAATTTGGTGGTTTTTAACAAGATCGTATAGTCCGACCGGCGGCCTAAGAGCCAAGAGCCATAAAACTTTTAACAAAAGCATGTATTGTTGTAAATGGTCACTTACGATCTTTTACAATAGATAAGCAATTAGCTTATCTTTATGGCTTTTGGCTCTTAGGCCGCCGGTCATACTATAACTGCTGTGAGTAAGAGTCTTGGTTTCATGAAAGCCTGACAAGACGTTAGATACGACCATGAGCGTTAATTTGGGACCCATTTCAAGAAAATTATTATGAAGTCGTCAATGTCATTAGAGATGTCAAGTTATTTGTAACTTTTAGGAAACTCAACCTTATTGTTGCAGAATGTCAGATTGACTTTGGATACCAAATTAAATCTCGTGACTCTACAATAACTAAGATGTAGTTAGCTATTTTATTCGTTTGATATAAACAAAGAAGAAATCTCTTTTAGATATATTTTTTAATGTATGGTTATGTAACGTGACTCTTTTCGCAGAGGTCCAACCCTGGTGGTGATCTCAGGGAGCGAAGACCTGATGGTTGTGCTGGCGTGTCCCCAGGAGTGGCGCGAGACGCACACCTACTGGGGCAGCGCGGACTGCTCGTTATTCCAGCTTTTCCCCACGTAAGTCAAGTATAACGCATTTGCCTCTTGGATAATCAGATTGCCCTATTATCAGAGAAGAGTATTTTTTTAGTATGAGATGGTTCGTCAAACAATATTGTGATCGAGTAGAAAACTTTTTTACGGAACGTTTTCTGTTCGTATTCGTTTTCTATTAGTTCAATAATTATATCTTAAATATTCGCGATAATACGAGTATGTTGACTTAATGTTAAAATAACACTATTCTGGTGTGATTATGAGCTATACAATAATAATAAAAAAAACATATAATCTAATCTAATCTCGCAAAAAAACACACAAATTTTCAAACAAAACCAAACACAAATTTTAAACTTTTTTATTAACCGGCTAATCCCAAAATAGCACGTTATCAGTATCAACTTGCCCCTCAAAATATAAAATATTCAATTTATGAATCTACTTGCCCCTCAAAATTTATAACATTCATATTATGAATCAACTTACCCCTAAAAATTGATAACATTCATATTATGAACCAACTTGCCCCAACACATTCGAAGTTTGCCCCGCAATAACCGAGCTGCCCGGCAGGTTCGCGGAGGTCGAGCACGCGGCCAAGATGATCTACCTGAACACGTCGATCCGCGGGTACCCGAAGGGGCTGCGCGCCGGCAGCGACCCGCGCAAGCCGCTGCTCGTCATCGACGAGGGCTTCGACAAGCTCTCCTTCAACGGCGTGCCCTACGCGCTGCGGGCCATCGAGGTCAGTCCTGTGCCCAGTGCCGCCAACTGTTGGTTCAAATCAGGGGTACTGATAATATGAGTGGGCAAACTGTATCTTAGTAGGGACTGGATTTTGGCGAGTGTTACAGTACGCTAATAAAATGAAAATATTGATTAAGTATCTCATAATATTGTGCAACCAGTCAGGTTTTGAAAGCTTGCTAATTATTTCCTTATTTCTTAGGGACTTGAGAAATCTCTTACACTTTTTATAAATTGTTTATGTTAAAAACAAGCTGAAATATTGTATTAAAGCAGTTCATAGGCCTCTTCTCCTGCGTCAAGCTTCATCCAGCTCTTCACTACATATTATAAAACAAAGTCGCTTCCCGCTGTCTGTCCCTATGTATGCTTAGATCTTTAAAACTACGCAACGGATTTTGATGCGGTTTTTTTTAATAGATAGAGTGATTCAAGAAGAAGGTTTTTATATATAATAAACTTTGTTTTATGTACGGGTGTTACAGAAAACTCACATACACCGAAGCGAAGCGAGGGCGGGTCGCTAGTTATATAATATAATGTTATGTAATGTAAATGTAATATAATAATATTAGAATTAGTTCCGCGCTACTCCCACTATTTCTTCCCTTTGGAGGTCGATTTCCGAAAAACATTTTCTTAGCACACCCCTAACCCAAGGAGTACTCCCACCAAATGTCAAGTCCCTAGGTCCTGCGTTTTAGGCTGTGCGTCTGTCAGTCAGTCAGTCACTCAGTGACCGTATTGTTTTATATGGGTCCGTCCATATTGGTTCATATAAAATTGGTCTATCGAATTTTTAAACAAATAACGATTTGTGACTATACTCATCATTACTCCGAAAAATTTTGCTCATACTTTTTTGTTCATACTTTTTTAAGTCATAATTGTCGCAACACATAATGCATTTTTTCAAAAAACTATTACGTTTTTTCGATTTTTATAAATCTAACCTAACCTAACCTAATTTTATCTACACGGAAGATATTTAAGAAATTCTGAACAGTGTACAGTTCCATGAATATTGGCGTTATAAGTTCAGATGATTATAAGTTCCGATCGTTAGTATTAAAAAAAATATGAAGAGTATGAAGAGTGGTCATTAGGATGTAAAATTATATGAGATACATTTTCGGAGTTCCAATAATCTAATTTGCAATTTTATATGAACTTTGGCGCACCCGTTTTATATGTTTAGATCATATTTGTTCGGTGTATACCAGGTGTGGGGCTGCGGCGACCAGGCGCTGCGCGAGAGCCAGCAGGACGTCAAGAAGTGGCAGGTGAAGGAGGCCGAGCGGCAGAGACAGGTACAACGACACTGCACCGCACCACTTAGCACTAACCAACACTTAAAAAAGGACCATGTCTCGTGCGTTCTCTAGTTTAATTATTTGCCTACCCAACGAAGGAAAATCAGGGGGAAAAACTACGGAACTTTGGTTTTCGTTGGTTGGATGATATCGGTATCCTGCCTTTTGGCCGAAATGTGTTTGGCAAAATTGTATCGTTTCCCAACTGTTTCATTTGCCAACCCATTTTTTTTTCTGTATGTGTAAATATTTCCATATTTAGCGTATACAAAGGTAACCCATATTTATCGTCGATTTCTATTGATGTATCCATAATATAAGCCTAGAGCTTAGTTCGATTCTAAGTTACGCTGTGAAACTGACTTGATATTTATTTTAGACTAGCTGTTCGTTGTGGTTTTTTTTTCCACTCAAAGCTTGTTTCGTCAATTACGAACACGACAAAAAATATGAAACTAATATCATACATTCGGCAATTTATTATTATTTAAAGATCCATCAATCATGCTAAAATTTGCAGTTTTTTACTATGTTTTTTATAACTTCTAGGTGAAGCTATCGTCCGCGGACTGGATCGAGCACCCCGACCGCTACCTGCTGGAGCTGGCCGGGCGGCCGCAGTACAACAACTCGGCCAGCTAGGACCCGGCCCCGCATTGCGGAGCCGCCCCGCCCGCAAGCGACCAAGAGTGACACACCAGGGCCCGTGCTACACGCGCACTTACTTCTCAGAGAGATGTTTTCACAACAGATGTTTTGTCTATGTTTATCCACAACGATAAACTGGACCGTAGCAGGCTTAAATTACAGTTTTAAGCACAATATTAAATTATTCCTCTGTGGAGGACCTAGTACTTTGTACTTAATGTATTAAATTGTCGTTTGTCACACGACAATGATTAATGTAAATTATTGAAACATTGAGGCGATGAGTTGTATATCGTAGATTGTAATGAAAAAGTGAGAAAGTTGCTGTGGCCACTGGTCCCTCGCCTCTCGCGAGACATCATTGTATCCAGCGGATGCGGATATTCAAATAACCAAACGTTTATCAAAGTAGTTTGTAAAGTTCAAAGAATAAATCAATTTTATTGCACTCAGAAAAAAGAATATTTATATTCTATTAGGTCTTCCGTAGTTTATTCGTACAGTTTCCGTAAAGATGAAAAATACCCGATAGTGTTAAAATGGAACTTATGTTCTATTTTGAATCATGACGACACGTTTTAACAAACTTTCGCCATATATGTGTTTGTGTTTGAGTTCCCTTATTATATTTAGAAGCCTGATCGAGCCATCAACATTTACATTTTGTTCTTTAACACCAAAGGATTGAATTTAGAACTTAAGTCTGAATTTGTTTCGATAATTCTATTTATTTTTCAAAGATACGTTATATCTGTTCATGTTTTGGATTTAGTAATACATGATTTGGTAATACTGCCAGGCTCTGTTTTAAATGGCTTCTCTTAATATTAGAACGCATAGACGTTACGTTTTATATATACTAATAAAAAATAAGATAAAACCCGAATATTATACTTAGATTTTCTAATAAACCAGCGTGTACACGGTCAATTATATTTCGTCTTGTAAAACGGCATTTTGCTGGTTTTCTACTGATATTACTATTGTTAGGTGAGGAACGACTTTGCGGCAGATGAGAAACAGTTGACGGGTGACATTAAACTACAATTCTTTCTTCCTTCGCACGAGAAAGAAGAATAATTAAACTACAATAATTATGAATTGGGGTAATTCCACGACAATGTAACGAAAGTTACCATTTCAACGAGTGTTTTTTGAAACTTTGAATGCTCATATTTTTTTAGATATAAATTTAAACGCGTACATAGATAAATGAATCCTTCTTTTTTGAAATATAACTAAAAATACAAGCAGAATGCTAGAAATTGGTAACTTGCGTTATTCTCTGCCGTGGAATTGGCCGTTGACAACTTCTATATTTAGTTTAGCAGTGTTTCGTAGGTTAGAATTGAATAATGTCGCCAATTTCACGCCCGAATTATAAAAAATATTTGGTAACTTCGCCCCTTTTTTTTTCTACAGATATATTTTATGAGCATTCTCTGGAACTATCAACAGCATGTTCGTATTTGATGATCTATTCGTTGTTCCGTGCGACTTACAACGAATGTTAATTTGCTACTATAATATTATATTTAGCTTGTAATTTATAACTTTAGAAAAAATATTAATGATACCAAGTTTTATAGTTGTGACGATCTTTGGGGAGTGCAATGTCCAGCAGTGGATTTATTTTGGCTCATATATTGACATAAAGCAGCAGTGTGCGCGTTGTTATGTTCCAGTGTGGGCATTCCATCGTAATCCTCAGGGTTGGCAATGCATTTGCAGTCTTAAGATTGAAGTCCTGAGAATGCAAATATCTATGGGTTCAGATCCCACTTACCATCAGTGGGTCTGTGTGCTCGTTTGTCATCTCTATGTCATAAATAACACGCCCTCTGCTGGACATGTGATGATGGTGATAATGATGATGATGATGATGATGATGATTGTGATGATGATGACGGTGATCACTGATCATGATGATGAATATGATGATGATCATGATGATGGTGATGATGATCATGATGATGGTGATGATGATCATGATGATGGTGATGATGATCATGATGATGGTGATGATGATCATGATGATGACGATGGTGATGAGGATGATGGAGATGGTGATAATATTGATATCATTGGATCTGTAGACAATTTTAAAGGCATTTGGTACAAGCCGTCTTATATTTTTTGACTAAACATTATATTGTATTCCTATAGTTAGTTGTAAATATAGTTGCTCAAGAGAATCGATTCCATTTGGGCGTAAGTCGGCCTCGTACGGTACGTGCATCACTTTATAAGAAACATGTGTAGCATTAGTTTTACAGAAACATGAAATTTGATGTTTAAAATGTGTGTCGATTAAAATTAAAATTTGCTTTCTACGCATGATGACGGCTTAAAAGTAAATAACTATTAGATTGATAGGAACCTTTGACATGAGGGCGATCCATACTTACAGTTACAGAAGCTGATAACTCCTAAGTAGCGCCAACTATTTTCATATAGCCTAGCTGATAACTATCCCGATTAAACTACATGTCTATTAAATAATCGCATGTTTAAAAATAACGTAAAACACCGCATCCAAGGACTGGTCCCTCCGTTTTGAAGTTACGATACATTTACATCCATACATTTTGTCAGTTTTATACAGAAGTTATCTTAGAATACAATTTGACTAACCCTTCAGGCTTCGCGCAACATGGAAGGGAGTAGGCATTCGCACCATTTCCCCTTTTTCATGTAATAAGACTAGTTGTCACTTGGATTTTCAACTAGACAGATTCCAGTCGCGCGAGTGAACGTTACCTACACTTATAAATGCCGAATTGCTCGGTTTTCTGCTGTAAAAAGGGGTCTGGGACATCAAACTTACAAAAAGATGGTGTTACATTTCACATGCAAGTAAATTGCTATAGTATTATTGCTGTTCTATTACATTAAGACACCAAATATTATTGTAATATTATTGTCGGATTTGTTTACCAACATCGAGTACGCTCGTCCGTACAAAATTCGGATTTGTTGAGCAAAAGAAATTGCTCGGGGTGCGTAAGTTTTGCCGATGTATTGTTCCATTGTTTTTGTATTAGTGTCATCATTACAGTTTTGTTTTTGTATGGAATGACAGAACTATTTAACTGTAAGATTCATAGCCAAGGCGACTCCCTTCCTTGTTTCGACATTCTGTAAAATTACTAGGCGACCGACATAAGTGGTGGAAATAAAGCCAACTGTTGCTAAGTGTTATAAAGCAGCACAGTGTTAAAGTGTTAAGTGCTGAATAAACGTTCCTAAAGTGCTGGCCATATGTTTTGAGTCATTATGTTATTAAATTATTTTTATTGTGGTCAATTGTTTACTCAACAGTTCAGCCGAGTAGGTAAAACTAAAATGTAAATCACTGGACTCATTTTGTAAACAAATCAAGACATACCACAGATAAGTACTAAATATTTTCTCTATTGGTCTGCTCTTAATATTTTGTATCTGTGGCCTGTCTTGATTTCTTACCAAATTTAGTCCGGTGTTGTTTGTTTTTTAGCTAGTTATCTACTTAGATGGACTTTAAGCAATCACTTTTTTCTGGTAAATAGTAGTTGCTTGTTAAATTATTAGTTTGTAGATAATTGGTTCACGATAGCGGACCAAATACTACGGTACTTGTGTATGTACCCATCATGTTACTAACCAGCTTGGCAGTCAGTGTAAATACAACTTTGTGGTTACTCAGGTGCTCTTTATTGCCTTTATAATTAGTGTGTAAGATCAATAAAGTATTTTAAATATATATGCTTGGTTTTTTTTACCGATTCCAGTATAACCACAACACATGTTGTTTGTCCTACTTATACTTCTAGACGCAGCCACTGGTCGACATATTTTTGCCAGATGTCAATTGAGACCACAACCTACCTTGTAAGTCTGGTAGGGACTCACCTTCCTTGTTCTTTCTAGGGTTCCGTACCCAAAGGGTAAAAACGGAACTCTATTACTATAAGACTTCACTCTCCGTCTGTCTGTCACCAGGCTGTTTTTGCCGCTAAGTGTTTAATGTTATGTTGTATAGATAACTAGCGACACGCCCTCGCTTCGCTTTAGTTTATGTGAGTTTTCTGTAACACCCGTACAGAGTTCGAATCTATTGTACATATTATGAACCTTCTTGAATCACTCTGTATATTGCTGTAAACGGCATTAAAATCCGTTGAGTAGTTTTAAAGATCTAAGCGAACAGACAGCGGAAGCGACTTAAATTTTATACTATATAAAGAAGATAAAGATGGTACAGATCCCTTCGTGCGCAAATCTGACACGAACTTGTCCGGTTTTTTTTTTATTCACTTGTTGCGGAGTATCGGCCTAAGCTTTAAGCTACTTACTAAGGTTAAGACAGACAGGATAGGATATGAAGTAAGTATAAGAATAATTTATCAGGATTTATGCGTGTATTGACTATAAGAAAATATGCCGAAGTACTTATAAAAATGTCTACCTTTAAAACATAAATTAGTCTAAGTATAAGAAAGCCAATACTTCAAAACGTCTAAGTCTTAGTAAGTCGAAATATAGAAATGACTACTCTCAAAGTATAAAAATGTCTACATTCATAGTAAGTAAATGTCTTAGATAAAAATCGACTATGTACAGTCAGCTGCAGAGATAAGTATACCCCCCTGCATAGGAAACTTGTATGCAGGAGGGTATACTTATCTCTGCAGCTGACTGTACATAGTGCGGAGAGCGGTTATCAAGTGGACATTTTTATACTTCGGCATATTTCCTTATAGTCTATTGTCGTAACATCTTTATACGTCGTCTAATATATATGTGCACATTTTTATACTTTGACCAAATTATGCACGGACGAAATTATTCAAGTGGACATTTTTATACTTCGGCATATTTCCTTATAGTCGATACACGCATACTTAAATCCAAAGATCCATCCCTTTAGGTCTTATGGTATCCTCTATTTTAATTAATTAAAGAAATAAATGAAGATTGGCGGTCGGCTGGCGGATTGGCCACGGATAGACGGTCATACCAAACAATACTTTTTGATAAAATAAAATATCGTGCGTTTAATTATAAATAATAATAATAATTATAATCATAATTGGAGTTATCAAAAAGGCTAATAGAAACCAACGGAGACCATAGAGCTGGCAGCTTCTTCGGCCAACGCTTAAGCATTGCTGTACAACGAGGAAATGCTGCCAGCATCTGTGGTACTTTGCCACGGGGGCCCTTTCTTAGTTTTTAGTTTTTTATTTAGTTTTAATTTTATAGTATTATAAATTAACATTATTTATAACACGTATGAAAACGAAATCTTTCACAATCAGCTGAGTCGAACAAAACGCCACTGACATAACACCGGGCGCACTTTGACACTTGTGCAAGATAAACAAAACCTAGAATTTCAACTTATCTAAAATTTCGAAGAAAGTTCTTTTATGAAGCTTAAATATAGTAAATTCCGCTCGTAAAACATACACTTAATACTACTTCATCGTGCTAGCAACTCCTAAAAGGAAATGTGTTTGATTTGGACATGAATATAAGCGGATGATCAATGTTCATTGGATTTAAGTACAACTTTGATTACATGGCCTCTGTACAAAGGACAATTTGGCCATTGCCAAGTAAATAAACACACAGACAATAAAGCATTTAATGATTATTCGGCACTATCGGTACACGGTGGTAAGTAGTACCTAACCAGTGGACGGTCTGAGTGACAATGGCGGTGTACGCAGCGCATCTGACGCGCACATTGGAGGGAACGCCATCGGTGTTCCAGGTGGCGGCGCAGGAGGCGCTCGGGGCTACTGTGAAGCCTGCGTTGGGGAAACTTGTGGAGGTGAGCTATCCATATTCCACTATTTTATTTCTAAGTGTTCTCACATAGTTAAATTGTGAGAGTCCGGTATAGCTAACAGATAAATTTTGCCTATTACAATAGGTAGTAGTAATAAATTGTTAGGTTCTGGTTGACCTTGCGGTTCTCATTTTGGTTTATAGAACCATCAAAGATAGTCTCAATGGTTTTTGACATACATTACCTACAGTATAAAACCAAAGTTATAACATTTATTTAATATGCAACAACAAACCAAGGAACAGAACTATTTAAAACATAATTAGATAACAGGTGACTATTTTAATAATTTTGGCAATGTTTCACTCATTACTGGAATAACTGTGTAGCAAGAGAGTAGCAAATGCTACATACTCCCCGCACCTACATCTCCCTGACATGTATTTCTAATGGTTCTGTTTTATTTAGCACCCTAAACTTAAGAAACAAACTAAAGAAACCAAGGGACTCTTGATATAACTTCCTGGTCGGCACTGGTTGCCCTGTATAGATGTAGGTGTGATGTAGGTTGTCAGCCAATAGAAGCAGAACACTGATACGTCAAAGTGCAATAAAACAGTTTTGATTGGCTGTTTAACAATGTCACGTGGTTTGGCCTGTTTACATTTTTTTAAATACCTAAAAGTATAGACTATAGTGTGTGGTTAAAGAGGTCTTGGCTCAGTATATGCTGCAGCCACAGCACTGGTCTTCCTTATAACCCTGGTGTTATGTTGTAAATGGTCGTAGATCTTATCAGCCTTGTATGAAAATGTTCTAGTACCTCGCATCTGTGTACCCGGACAAGTTTGGGTGGTGCGTGCACTGGTATGATGAGCTGTTCCTTCTGGCAGACTGCCTCCTACAGTACCACTACCTGAAGCACTATGGTGAGATAAATTAAAAGTTATAAATATTTCGATATGGTTGCAAGCGCCTGGCAGCGGGAGCATATAATGAGTAGGGACAAACTGTGAAAAAGAGGGAAAGCTAAAAAAGAGAAAAAGATGCCATAAAAGTGACTCTTTAGAAGTCCATTTATTGTATTATCATTGAAGCCGCTTCAAAGTCACACATTTGCTGTAAAATATCATTATTATTTAAGCTGCAATTGTACAGAAATCGAAGGCAGTGCTAAGCGGACAGAGGTATTTTAGGTATTGGATCCCACCTCTCTGGCGCTCTTGCAGGTTTAAAACCAAGTTCACATCAAAAATATTTCTTCATTCAAGCTGAAAACTTTGCCCTTTCAAAACTGCGTAATAAGTTGTCACGCGATTATTTAAACTCGCGCGACATGTATTGCGTTTTGTTTATTTATTGTTCCTAAACTCATCTATGGCGTCTTAGAGCGTTTTATCTTACTACGTATGCAATGACATTTGCATTGACGTTTGCGTTTATGACGTCGTGTTTTTGACATCCTCGAATGGTTTTTCAACTTGGGCTGGCAATCCCTTGAGCTGATCTGTCAGACTGGTGTTGCGTTTATTTCTCTGGAACGCCACCGTGACGAACGGGCGTTCTGACCATGATGTTCTAATCAGAAGCTAAGATAATCCCGTCAATCTTATTGGACTTTTATTCGGGAGTTGCTGATTTATGGCGGTGATGTAGTACCGCGTCGTTATATAACGAAATCTTGGGAGAACCATCGGTAAATATACTTTTATTTCAATGGTTATTTCTTTCTATTTTCTCCAGCCTCGTGCCTCGTTATTTCACGTACTGTTTTATTTCAGTCGGGATGCTACTGTGAGCAATTAAAACGAAGTACCAGCGGATAACCGGCGATGGAATCCGGTCTCTTTTTTATAAATGGGTGGTACGTATTTTCACATTTTCTTGTGAGACGTCTTCTCGCCGCCATGCTGCGTAAGCAGGCAACTTGTTGCTACCAAGCACGTGTTTTGATTCGGTTCTTTTCTTTTTCTTTTTCAGCGCTATCGCACCCATTTATTTCACCATTTTACTTACATTTTAGATCCCATTTTACCTACCATTTATTTCACCATTTTACTTACATTTTAGATCCCATTTTACCTACCATTTATTTTATATACCATTTAAACTCCATTTAAATTTAATCTAGAACATTCATTTTGGATTCATTTGAATACCATTTATTTACCCGTCATTGTTAACTTTCTATTTCAACTCACAATGTTAACTTGACATTTTCTTTTTAGACTATTAAGTCTACTCATTTAAACTTGTGGACCATTCTATATGGAACCATGTCCCTTTAACCCATTATATATGGACCCCTATTTTGTGCATTTTATGCCGTACTTAGCTTCTCTTTTGTTAACTCCCATGTAAGCACTTTTTATACTCGTACTTACTAAGTATTTGGGCTTTGGCCTCCTACTATTAGGGAATTATGACTTTATGCCTTTGTGCAACCCCGCTTATTTATGAAACCTCCGTGTGAGCTTTTTCAAGCCTTTTCAGGCTAAAACCGCTTGTTCCTAGGGAAGTATGATTTCATGCCCATGTGCATTTTCTTTTCCTTAATTTTCTGTGACTTTTGTCTCACTATTTCCCCCTCTTCCGACATTATTCCATTTAATACTTGGTCAGGATCCTTCCGATCCAAGTCCCTTTAATTTTCCCCTCAACGCTGCTGCTTCTTCACCGGTTCTGGATCTATGATGCAAGAGTTCTGCGACCGGACGTGGTTGGCTTGCAACGACCCCGTTCTACCTGGAGACTCTGGTGCAGGCGGTGCAGTTGACAGTGACAGTAGGTGGACAAAGTGTAGTTCTTTCTTCGTTAAATTGTAAGTTTTCTTTTCTTTTCTATATAAACATGACCAGGTGAACGACCAAGCTATATTCCAACTTAAAACCTAAGATCTAGATTCTATGTAACCTATAGACCTAAGCTCTAGCTAGGATACCACCTAAGTATGTAGGTTATTAACTTCCGTGTAACCACCTGAACATGATTTGTTAATTAAATAGCCTGTAAACAATATTGTGTTAATTATTTAACCATTGACTATAACCACGCCCCCCTTGAGATTAAAGTTTCCAGTACTCTACCATTTATCTTTTTTAGCTATCCGTGTACTCTTTTGCCTGGCATAGGACCCTGGCGCCCGATAGACTTCTTTTCTTATTTTGTGCAACTTAGCATATTTATATTTTTGGGTTCTAGCCTTAGGTACTTTCATTACATTTTTATGTGACATCTGTCACAATTTTATATTTTACCTTTGCCGCTTGTACAGCATTGCAAGAGGAGTTTCTCATTCCCCCCTTTTTTCCAGCAAAAAAAATATGACAATTGTCGCTCGCGAACAGGGACATGATATAGTCATTGTTTTTGTATTTTATTTTTGGGCTTTTATATCTCAAGTTTGGGTATTTTGTGGTGTCATTTATGACATAAGTTGTGTTCAGTGTAAGTAGTGGTCATTCACCTGCTTCTTTTTCTGTTAACAGTGTTTATTTTTTTATTATTTTTTATCTCAGCCATAAGACGTTTTTTGCTGGTCATATGCTGAGTGTTATTTTTTATAGTACCAGTGTAATATTGTTACTGTAACTTTTACTGTTAACTTACTTTGCGGTTAGTACATGCAGTTTAGTTTGTTTGTGGTTGTGTATGAAGATTCTTAATTAACTTAACCTACAGTTTTGATAATTTTTGTATTTTATACAACAGTTTCTGGATGTTAATTTAATAATTTTTTATATTTGGTAAAATTAATAACAATTACTTTTCAATATCTTTTGTAACTTGATTTAAATTTAATAATGGATAGTCAGGAACATTTAGTGTCCGCTGGAGGGAATCTTAATCCTTCAGTTACCGCTCCATCTGAGCATACTATGGCTCCTATTACGGAACCAACTTTTGTTTCAACTGGTATTGGTACAGATTCAGATCCTCTCACTAACCATCCTCATGGTGATTTGATAACATTGTCAGTGTATCCGGAGAATTCTCATAATACTAGTTCTATTCGTTCTCAGTTACCTAATGCATTAAATTTAACTAATGCTCATAATAATACTATGCTTTTGGATAATCGTATAAGGTCAAATAATACTTTTGTAAAACAGCCAGATTTATCTAAAACTAAAATTAATTTCAATGGGCGCACTTGCGTTCGCGAATTTTTGATACAGGTAGAAGATTATCAGTATGCTCGTAGCATTGATGAATCTTATCTGATTAGAGCCTTCTCTTCTTTGCTGTCTGATCAGGCGTTGAAATGGTTTCGTTCCGTTCGTACTACTATTGCCACTTGGTACGAATTGAAAATAGCTTTACTGAGACGTTTTGATAAAAATGATTTTGATTATACACTTGAGTATCAGCTTCGCATACGTAAGCAGAAGCCTAGAGAGTCTCTTTCTGATTATATTATTGATATGATGGACATGTCTAGTCAATTGACATTTCCTTTGTCTGAAGCAACCTTAATCGACATTATTAGACACAATATGTTACCGTCTCTCATGGTACACTTTATAGGCAGACCTATTACAAATTTGGATTCCATGGTTCGTCTTAGCAAGGAAATTGATGCATTTAATTCTGTTAATTTGTTATCTAATCCGCCTACAGCTAGTGTAAGGAAACTTAATCCAATTTATGTAAATAAGGATCTGATATGTTTAAAATGTAAAAAGACTGGTCATCATTACAGAGATTGTAAAACTGTAAAAGGTATAGTTTGTTTTAAATGTAAAAAAAAAGATGTCACCTCTATGACATGTGACAATTGTAATTTGATGGGCGTGTCACCTGGTACTAGTAGTTCAAAAAACTTGTAGGCTCCGGTCGAACACCACTTTGCACTAAAGTTACTTGTGATTCGGCTGGCAAAGATAATATTACTTTTCCCTCTAACTTTAAACCCTCTGATACAGAAATTAAAACTGATTTTAATTCTTGGCTTGACCATTTAAAAATATTCTTTGGAGTTCATAAAGCTGCCCCAGTGTTGTTTGTTGATACTAGTGATTCTAGGCCTTATTTAAATTTCAGGTTTAGAGATCAAATTTTTTCAGGATTATTGGACAGTGGTGCGAACAGTTGTGTTCTTGGTTCAAATTCTCATTTAACTTTTTTGAATTTTGGTTTGACACTTAAACAGAATCCTAAGCTTGTGGCTAGCACAGCTGATGGCTCTTCCAGTGGTGTTCTGGGTGTTCTGGATATCCCAGTTACCGTTGATAATGTAACACACTATTCCATTTTTGGTAATTCCTTCCTTTGAACCACCTATCATACTAGGATTTAATTTCTGGTTAAAGTTTGGCATAGCTAAAGAATTATTTGATAATATTTCTTATAGTGACGTTCCACCTTCAATTTGTTCGGTAACGTCAGCTGCTCTTCTGACTACATTTCAAAAAACTCAGTTAGAAGAACTTATTAAAAAATTTGAAGATATCTCTTATGAAAAGAAGGGATTAGGTTCGACTCATTTGGTTGAACATAAAATTAATACTACAGGTGATCCTATTAAGCAAAGATATATTTTTAAAATTTGGTTCACCTAAAGTAATAGTTTGTGATAATGGAACTCAATTTACTTCAAAACATTTTGTTGATTTTCTTAAAGGATTTAATATAAATAAAATATTTTATAATACTTTGTACACCCCACAAAACAACGTTATTGAGCGTTACAACCAGACCGTAGAAACTTGTATTTCTTGTTTTGTTAAGGACGATCATAGGTTATGGTCAAAGTTCTTGCCTCATATTCAGTTAGCTTTAAATAACTCTATTAATTTTGCTACTGAATTCACTCCTAATTTTCTCATGTTCGGAAGAGAACTTATTTTTGATGCTGCTCTGCATCGCTTTAGTAATTCTTTTGATAATTTGGACGACTTGACTATAGATAGTCGCCATTCTTTTGCTAATTCCTTTTCGGTATTAAAACCTATTTTTGAAAAAGTCACTTCTTCCCTATTGAAAGCTTTTAAGCGCAATGCGGCTTATTATAATAAAGGCCGCAGAGCTGTTTCTTATCTTGTGGGTGATGTAGTTTGGAGACGAAATTTCGTTCTGCCTAGTGCTGCACACTATTTTTCGGCTAAGTTAGCTCCAAGGTTCGTTAAATGTGAAATTGTTAATAAAATTTCAGATAATGTCTATGTTTTAAAAGACCTTGCTAAAGGCACTTCAGGCCGTTATCATGTAAAAGACATTATTAAAACTTAATTTTATTTTTTGGTCTATAACTACACTGTTTGTGTATCCTGAGAAGGTCAATGCCCCTGATTGTGTGATGAATGTAAGGTTGTTTGAAAGGGCAATGTTTGGTGAATTTGTTAGGTTGGACTATTCTCATATGCACTTTCGTTTGTTGTTATTCTAAAAGGAACTTTGGACATTTTCGGTTTTCTAGTTTGCTCTATACCCATTCCTACAAATAAGAGTTTTGTATATTTTATATGTACATATTTTTTGTGTGCGTACTCTAAGTTAGATAGTTGAGTGTCGTACCTATTCTTAAGTACTTTTTGTAAGTACCTACTCTTAAGTACTCGTTAGTACATATTTCTTGTTAAGTTTATATATAAGGATTTCCCTGGACTTGACACATTTTCTTTTGCGCATTTGTTTTGACTAGCCTGTCAGCTGATCCCTGACAGTGCATTTTGTTTCAGCTTCCGGTTTGTCGTAGCATCTGCTTCGCGGTCGCTGAACCTCTTTTCTCTACTCTCTGGTAGAATCCTTTTTTCTTTTTTTGTATCACCGTTTTGTTGTGGTACAAAACTTCTTTTGTTTCAGCTTCCGGTTTGTCGTGGCATCTGCTACGCGGTCGCTGAACCTCCTGTCTGTACTCTTGAGTGGGACATTTTCTTTTTTGTATCACCGCTTTGTTGTGATACAAACTCCTCTCTATGTGCATGGAAAGTTGGTGGGGTTGTGCCAGACACATAGCAGAGTTTTCTTTTGTTTTGACTTTAGTCGAAATCTTTTTTCCTCTCCTTGTGCTTGGAAGATTGGTAGAGTTGCGCCAGTCACTTGGATGAGTTTCTTTTTACTTCTCTGTGCGGATGGAAGGTTGGCAGAGTTGAGCCAGTCGCATAGTTGAAGATTGTTTTCTCCTGTTTTTACCCTTTGTGAATGGAAAATTGGTGGGGTTGAGCCAGTCACAAAGCGGATTTGCTGTTATGCAACTAATGCTCTTAGTTATTGCGTTATAACTATTTATAGTTTGAACTTTTGTATGTAATGAACTATAACTTCATCTTATAAATCTTATAATTTATTTCAGCTGTAGTGGTCGCTTACTGGTTGAAAGATTTCGAGCCGGAGGCGAGGGTGCCTATCTGTCTTTTTGGTCTTCAACTAGGAGTTGCTCTAGCTGATAAATTTTGTTGTGAAGCTTTTATTAGCCGGTGGCTAGGTGGCCTAACCGTTCTATATTGTTAGCTTTACTACTAACTTCGCTTGTTTTCACTTTTTTCATTATAGCCGGTGGCTAGGTGGCCCAACCGTTCTAACATTTTTTAGCTCTATGCTAGCTGAGATTATTTTTCTTTTTTTCACCTAAGGTTATAGGACCTTTAGGATTTAACCGTTTATGAGTTAATTTTCTCTTAGACTTTTTGATGTTTTGTGATTTTTCAGGATTCCTGAACAGGAATGGATTGCTTGTTGTTGTAGGAGGAGGAAGTTTCTCTACTCCGGAAAGCTATGGCTCTGATGCTTGCTGTCTCTACGAGTCTCTACCTTACGACTTCTTTGTTTTTTATTTTTTTATTTTTCTTGTTTTGCTTGTTTTAGGTGGTTTTACCTACCGTTTGGTATCCTTCGGTAGTTACCGTCGTATAACTTTTGGTTTTTGGACTTTAACCTTTTGCATAAAAAATAGTTCCTATTTTTTATTTTTTCAGGAAAGGGGGTAATGTCACGCGATTATTTAAACTCGCGCGACATGTATTGCGTTTTGTTTATTTATTGTTCCTAAACTCATCTATGGCGTCTTAGAGCGTTTTATCTTACTACGTATGCAATGACATTTGCATTGACGTTTGCGTTTATGACGTCGTGTTTTTGACATCCTCGAATGGTTTTTCAACTTGGGCTGGCAATCCCTTGAGCTGATCTGTCAGACTGGTGTTGCGTTTATTTCTCTGGAACGCCACCGTGACGAACGGGCGTTCTGACCATGATGTTCTAATCAGAAGCTAAGATAATCCCGTCAATCTTATTGGACTTTTATTCGGGAGTTGCTGATTTATGGCGGTGATGTAGTACCGCGTCGTTATATAACGAAATCTTGGGAGAACCATCGGTAAATATACTTTTATTTCAATGGTTATTTCTTTCTATTTTCTCCAGCCTCGTGCCTCGTTATTTCACGTACTGTTTTATTTCAGTCGGGATGCTACTGTGAGCAATTAAAACGAAGTACCAGCGGATAACCGGCGATGGAATCCGGTCTCTTTTTTATAAATGGGTGGTACGTATTTTCACATTTTCTTGTGAGACGTCTTCTCGCCGCCATGCTGCGTAAGCAGGCAACTTGTTGCTACCAAGCACGTGTTTTGATTCGGTTCTTTTCTTTTTCTTTTTCAGCGCTATCGCACCCATTTATTTCACCATTTTACTTACATTTTAGATCCCATTTTACCTACCATTTATTTCACCATTTTACTTACATTTTAGATCCCATTTTACCTACCATTTATTTTATATACCATTTAAACTCCATTTAAATTTAATCTAGAACATTCATTTTGGATTCATTTGAATACCATTTATTTACCCGTCATTGTTAACTTTCTATTTCAACTCACAATGTTAACTTGACATTTTCTTTTTAGACTATTAAGTCTACTCATTTAAACTTGTGGACCATTCTATATGGAACCATGTCCCTTTAACCCATTATATATGGACCCCTATTTTGTGCATTTTATGCCGTACTTAGCTTCTCTTTTGTTAACTCCCATGTAAGCACTTTTTATACTCGTACTTACTAAGTATTTGGGCTTTGGCCTCCTACTATTAGGGAATTATGACTTTATGCCTTTGTGCAACCCCGCTTATTTATGAAACCTCCGTGTGAGCTTTTTCAAGCCTTTTCAGGCTAAAACCGCTTGTTCCTAGGGAAGTATGATTTCATGCCCATGTGCATTTTCTTTTCCTTAATTTTCTGTGACTTTTGTCTCACTATTTCCCCCTCTTCCGACATTATTCCATTTAATACTTGGTCAGGATCCTTCCGATCCAAGTCCCTTTAATTTTCCCCTCAACGCTGCTGCTTCTTCACCGGTTCTGGATCTATGATGCAAGAGTTCTGCGACCGGACGTGGTTGGCTTGCAACGACCCCGTTCTACCTGGAGACTCTGGTGCAGGCGGTGCAGTTGACAGTGACAGTAGGTGGACAAAGTGTAGTTCTTTCTTCGTTAAATTGTAAGTTTTCTTTTCTTTTCTATATAAACATGACCAGGTGAACGACCAAGCTATATTCCAACTTAAAACCTAAGATCTAGATTCTATGTAACCTATAGACCTAAGCTCTAGCTAGGATACCACCTAAGTATGTAGGTTATTAACTTCCGTGTAACCACCTGAACATGATTTGTTAATTAAATAGCCTGTAAACAATATTGTGTTAATTATTTAACCATTGACTATAACCACGCCCCCCTTGAGATTAAAGTTTCCAGTACTCTACCATTTATCTTTTTTAGCTATCCGTGTACTCTTTTGCCTGGCATAGGACCCTGGCGCCCGATAGACTTCTTTTCTTATTTTGTGCAACTTAGCATATTTATATTTTTGGGTTCTAGCCTTAGGTACTTTCATTACATTTTTATGTGACATCTGTCACAATTTTATATTTTACCTTTGCCGCTTGTACAGCATTGCAAGAGGAGTTTCTCATTCCCCCCTTTTTTCCATCAAAAAATATGACAAAGTGAATCAATTATTGTAAATTGTGCGCTTGCAGCGGCGTCGTTCTCCGAGAGTTTCTACGGGCTGCTCCGTGTGCCTGTGGCCGTGGATGGTGAGTTCCACTCGGGGCAGCGGCTGCCGCGCGGGCTGGAGCTGGGCTCGCTGGCCGCGCTCGCGCTGCTGCCCTACCTGCGGGACCGGGCCGAGCGCGCCGTGCAGCGCTGGCGGGAGCGCCACGAGGACGGCACTCTTGGGAAGGTATAACAGTTCTTCTTTGTTGTTTTCTCTCCTAACAGAGAGTGGTCGTGTTCATCATATCAGGCGTTGATGGCAACCTTCACAACCCCTGCCACTACTCTCTGACGGCTGCCTTCCTCGTGCATTTGGTGACTGAGCTACCTACAGCAGCAGTATAACGGTTACTTGTGACCAAACCACACTTCCCTTCAGTTGCGTCATTCTTCAGCTTCTATACGGGCTGCTGCACGCTGGAGAGACGACTGGTGACTGAACCACTCGTCCTTGCAACATCGTTCTGAGTTTCGTTCAAATTTAAATTGCATTGAGCTTATTAATTTCATTTACTTTTTAATAAAATGCTTAATAACATGTGGACCTCGTGTGGTTGCTGGGTTAGAATAGTGCCACTCCATGTCTTCCCGTGGATGTCGTAAGAGGCGACTAAGGGATTAAAGGGTTGTAGTACAGGGGGGTTATTATGACATAACTATGCAGTTCATTTTACGGTGAGTGTAAGGGACAGAGCTATGGCAGTTATATAGCTCTGTCCTTTTCTCTCAGCGTAAACGAATTGCATAACTATGTCATAAGAACCCCCCTGTTAGGCGATGGGCTTGCAACCTGTCGCTAATACACTATGGTAAACATCTTAGCCTAATTGTGCAAAATGTAGCTACAGAATTATCAACAAGTTTTTAGAGTTGCTGGTAATTCTGTAGCTCTGCCTACTCCACTCTGAGATTACAGGCGTGAAGGTACGAGTATGTATGTATGCTAACATGTCCAAAGCCATCTTTTTTTTACCGAGTATAATAGAACCCTGAGAATCTAGATATGGGATATAATAAAATAAACTATTATTAGCAAAAAAGCAGTTGGTACTGTTGAAATGAAACATACATATTTGTAACTAGCGACCCGCCCTCGCTTCGCTTCGGTTTATGTGAGTTTTCTGTAACACCCGTACATGAAACAGGATTTATTATACATATAAACCTTCCTCTTGAAACACTCTATCTATTAATAAAAACCGCATCAAAATCCGTTGCGTAGTTTTAAAGATCTAAGCATACATAGGGACAGACAGTGGAAAGCGACTTTGTTTTATACTATGTAGTGATAATCTTCCACCGAGGCTGCTTCTCGCAGGGTGCCCCCGCGGCCGCGCGCCGCGCCGCCATCCACGTGTACTCCGCCGTGCACCTCATCAGCTCCGCGGCGCAGCTGGTCCAGCTGGGGGCGTACCTGTGCGGAGCGCCCAGCCCCACCCCCAGCCTGGCAGCCCTCGGGCTCACGTTGAAGGACGCGCCGCCGGCGGAGCCCGATGACACCTGGGAAGACCTGGCTAGGAGCCTCTTCACTGGCCAGTTTGGGTGAGTTCAAGAGTTAAGAGACACATTTATGATTGTTGTAACATTTGCTTATCGTTTCGTTCGTTTTCTGAACATATTATACTGAAGTTAGAGAAGTTGAAGTTAAGTAGTATTATAGTGATGGATGTAGATTAAAAGATGTATCCAGTTTTGAACCTTATTATTACAATGCAATTAGGCGAAAAAGTGGATACGTCTCTTTGTAGTCGATTGTACATATTACACACTTTTTTACGCAGACGGCTTTTTTTATTGTCGTTTTTTAATATTAGTAGATCTATCTAGAGAAATACTGGAAAAGCGCCGAATCTTAAGTACTTACCCGAAACCGACGTGCGTGAATGGCTCGATGTATGAATGTGGAAGAAGCGAATGAAATTTGTCAAAATCGTAGCAAATGGAAAGAAGTGGTCTCTGCCTACCCCTCTGGGAAACAGGCGTGATTTAATGTATGTATGTATGTATCTATCGACTCTTGAAGTCCTCGCTCGATTTTTAGAGCAGCGTTGTATGAGGTGAGTGGTGTGGTGTGCCCCCAGGAGCGCGGGCGTGTCGTTCCCGATGCTGGGGCGCGCGGCGCTGCGCTGCGTGGAGTACGGCGCCTTCGCCGTGCAGTTCCTGCGCTGGTGGGAGGCGCGCGCGCCCCCCGCGCCCCGCGCGCCCTGCCCCCGCGCGCCGCAGGTAGGCTCGCCAGCCATGCGGGAGTCACAGTACTCCGGCCACGAGCGTTCATTTGGGACCCATTACAAGAAAAATACTTATGCTTGAAGTCGTCAATTTTTTTTTTTTTATGGCATAGAGAAGACAAACGAGCACACAGGCCACCTGATGGTAAGTGGAAACTGTGACCCATAGACATCCGCATTCACAAGACTGGAATGCAATCCTAAGACTGCGAATGCGTTGCCAACCCTGAGGACTAAGATGGAATGCCTCTATGCTAGTCATTTCACCGGCTGTCTTATCCCCAAACCGGAACACAACAATGCGAACACTGCTGTTTGGCAATGTCAATGTCAATGTCATTAGAGATGTCAAGTCATGGGTAACTTTTAGGACATTCATCCTTATTGTTGTAGAATGTCAGATTGACTTTGGATCTAAGGAGGGTACCAAATTAAATCTCGTGACTGTACCACAACTATAACTTACACGTTACAACGATGTACCTGCGCAGTGAGCAGGTTTTTAGTAGGCGCAAAAACATTTTAGCCAATTATAAGCGCGTTTGCGTTTGCGCGGGTAAAATCTTCGACGGCTATTGGTCAAATGTTTGGCAGCCATTGCGGCGACGCCGGCGGCCGCCATTTTATTTAGTGGCGCGTCAGTTGTCATTCGAGTTTAGCTGTCATTGCAAATTCTACCACAGGTTTAACACGCCAAGGCCTGTGGTTCGTTATTCTTCGGCAATTCGGCGTTGTCACCTGTCCGCGTGAACTAAGATTACCCACGTGACTTGTAGGTATTTGTGGTTACGTTGTACCAGAAACGGAGTTCGTGTCATTCCGAAAGCAAATAAATGAATATATATCTGTGGAGAATCCAAATATATCTCGCCACTATCCAATCATTCTCCGCATTGCAGCGTCCCGCGGAGGGCGCGCGCTACCGGAACATGTGCCCCGTATGCCGACAGCCCTGGCGGACGCCCACCGTGCTGCCAGTCTCCGGGTAAATATACTCTCTTTATATAAAATCGTTAAACTTACAATTTGAAGGGTCCTTAGCGTTAACCGTAGGCTGTATTAAGGCAGGATTTTTCAGAATAATGTTCCCAAGAAGTAAAGGGGAATAAGATTATATTCTATCTTGCTTTAAGCGGAATGTTATGTTGCATGCCAATCTTGGTTTTACATAATTGTTCCTTACCACCCTGTAACATTATGTTTCTTAGCAAATAAATGAATTGATTGATTGATCTTTTGTTCGTTTTTTGAACGAGAAAATAGTCGTAAGCTAATTTTTTCCCCGCGGTGGTGGGACAAGTGACTAAGAATCGAATTATAGCGTCCCTTTGTCATGGTTCTATAGTGTCGTATGAATAGTCGAAAGTGTTCAACCGTTGTGTTGGACAGGCTGGTGTTCTGCTACGGCTGCATTTCCCGCGAGCTGCGCGCGCGCGGCGCCTGCCCCGCCACGGGGCTGCCCGCGGCCGAGGGCTCGCTCGTGCGCATGTACGTCGACTGACGCCGCGGCTCCAGGCGCGAGGGGGACAGGGTGATTGACTACAACTTGACTAGCTGTGCGATAGCTCTAACGGCGCGGACACGAAGGGGGCTGCCGGGGCGGCGGCGGCGCGGCGCATAGATTTATATGAAACCCGCTACCACTTAGGATCACTTTGTCCATATTTCCATCTTGTCCACATTTCCATTGCGTCCACATTCCCGTCTCCTCCACATTCCCGTTGTGTTGTGTCCACATTCTCATTTCGTCCACATTCCCATCTCGTCCACATTCCCATTGCGTCCACATTCTCACTTCGATCACATTCCCATCTTGTCCACATTTCCATCTTGTCCACATTCCCGTCTCGTCCACATTACCATTGCGTCCACATTCTCACTTCGATCACATTCCCATCTTGTCCACATTTCCATTGCGTCCACATTCCCGTCTCGTCCACATTCCCATTGCGCCCACATTCTCATTTAGTTCACATTCCCATCTCGTCCACATTCCCATTTCTAAAACTACATTTAAATAATTAGTGAACAATCGAGTGATCGAATTGATATCGAACAGCCTTACAGTCCTAAGTTAGGATGCAGACGAGTTGGTAATGAGGACGAGTTGGGAATGTGGCCGGGATGAGAATGTGGACGAAATGGGAATATGGACAACGAGCGGTGCGCTCCGGTCACGCAGGCGCCGCCCCCGCCCGCAGCCCGCTGACGAAGTGTCCGCGGCCTTAGGAGGTTGCTTCAGGTTTATACTTGTCTCTTCCTCCCTCGCATACGCTCTTATTAAGAGCGAGGCAGAAATACAAACCCGAAGCACCTAAGTGCCCACAGAACTACTACTTATATAGGTTATTCCCTTTAAGCGCGGCGTAAGTTGCAGAAGTTTGATTGCTGTCTCACTTTAAATTTAGTTCTAGAGCTTAAGCACAGATTTGCTGTTTATTTGTAACTTAAAAGTTAAAGTAAGATAGGTATAGTTACCGGCAAACATCTTGAACAAATGTCCTTGCCTGCGCAGAAGCGATTTTTAGGTATCCCTGGGAGGGGGGGCGGCGGGCGGTGGTGCGCGGCGGCGGGAGAGTGACGTGTCGATCGCGTGATTGGTAAATCAGTTGACGTTTGTGTCCCGCGCTGCGTCCACGTTCCTTTGCCTCCTAAGTACACTGGCGTGCAGTGATACAGTGATTGTGGTAATTTGTTTTGTTGACTTTATTGTTTGTGTTGAATTTGTTGTTATAATTGTTTGTTGACTATTTGTTAAAACTTTTCGTTGATTGTTTTATACTTAATAAAAACACCATGCAACGACAAAGTAATGTGGTTTTTAAAAGGCAAGCTAGAAAAATGGTGTACGACGTCTATTGCTTTATGATGAAAGAAGGAAAGAGTGACATGGAGACAGTGAAGAATACTGCAGATGCTACAAAAACGTCTGTCAGCACTGTCAGACGGATTATCAAGGAAGCGGTGAGCTCCGACTTACTCACTGTGTTTCGCACCCCGGGAAAAAAAAGATCTGGGAAGAAGAGAATTACTGGAATCGATAGTTTCGATGAAACTGTAATAAGAAGATGTGTTCACAATTACCATGTAACAAATAATGAATTCCCTACAGTTGAAAAGCTCCGTAAGAAACTCAAAGAAGACATAGATTTTAATGGCTCAGAACGCAGCTTACGACGAGTTTTAAAAGAGCTGGGCTTTAGGTGGAAAAAAACTGAAAATAACCGGAGGTTATTAATTGAAAAAAGCAATATTCGATTGCTACGCATTACATATCTGCAACATATAACCAAGTACAGGCAAGAAGGAAGGCCAATAGTCTATACTGACGAGTCATATGTTGACTCATCACATGCAAGTGGTAAGGCGTGGTCAGATGGTTCGACTAAGGGTTTGAAAAAACCAATTTCCAAAGGACAACGTGTCGTCATTGTTCACGCTGGATCCGAAGCCGGATTTGTTCCTAATGCCCTTCTTCTATGTAAAGCTGGCACTAAAAGTGGTGATTACCACGATAATATGAATTATCTAAATTACGAAAAATGGCTGCGCACTCAACTGCTGCCAAACCTGCCACCAAATTCTGTTGTAATAGTTGACAACGCGTCATATCACAACAAACAATACGATGCTGCTCCAACTGCAAATTCAAAAAAAGCAGAAATGCAACAATGGTTGAAGGATAAAGGAATAGAATACAATGAAAAAATGTTTAAACCAGAGCTCTACGATCTGATTAAAAAACATAAGGAACAATATAAAAAATTCAGTATGGACAAAATACTAGCTGAACATAATCATTCAGTGCTTCGCCTACCCCCATACCATCCTGATCTCAACCCCATTGAGATGGCTTGGGCAGCCATTAAAGGCTATGTCGGGAGCAAAAACGTCAACTGGAACATCAGCAAAGCTGTAGAACTAGTAAAAGAGAAGGTTGCGATGATGGGAGCTAGCGAATGGGAAAAATTATGCCAAAAAGTGAAAGAAATTGAAAGAGAATACATAAAGAGTGATCATGTGGTAGATTTAGTTACCGACCAATTCGTTATTTATGCTGACGATGATAGTGAGTCCGAGGATGATGATAATGATGAAAAAGAAAGTGATGATGATGAGCATCATGATAACTCCATCTCCCCTGAACCTAGACCAAGCACTAGCTCTGCTAATGACCTAATGGAAGGAATATCTTTTTTAAGTTCCTAATCCGCACTGGGCCTAACTATGGCCCAAGCCCTCTTGTTCTGAGAGGAGGCCTGTGCCCAGCATTGGGACATATATAGGCTGGGATGTATTATTAATAAATATATAAATAAATATATTCTTTCATTTTTTTCCTGGTATGGCTTGAATCACACTTGGCCGGTTTTAATTTTTTGTTATCATATTTTCGAAGGTAGTTTAAATTATATTTAACAACTCACAATAATATCTGATATCACTAACAATCTACAAAAATTAAAACGAACTATTTTTAAAAGTTATCTACGTAAAAAGTATTCCACAGTTAAATAAAATAGTTAGGCACTTTTTTTGCTCGTATGTGTACGATGCGCAAACTTTCCCCCACTCCCTTGTTTAATGTTCAAGAAGTTTGCCGGTATCTGTAGCAATCAATTTCTGCAATTCTTATCATTGCTAGTGTACGGCCCGCTTTAAGAAGCCTTTGAGTGTATATGTGTCAAATCGACAATAAATTATTTTTAATTTTAATGCAGGTAGTATAAGGTCTCGAAGGTGTAAAAAGTTAGGTTTCTCCTGCCGTGGGACACTAAACATAAGCTAATTTAAGTTACAGCTGTAGCGCAGTTGGTGACGGTTATTAGGAGTAATTTCTTTATTTAATTTATAATTAGATGAAGACTGATTATTAGTGAGTTATTCCCAGTTGTCCACATTGTGGATTTTTTTTCCAGTTATCCACTGTGTGGACAAAGGGGTGTGGACAAAGGGGTGTGGACAACTGGGAATAGCCCAAAATAAAATAGTTGTTAAGGGATCTATAGAATTATGTTTGTTTATTTATTTATGTTGCCGACATACCAAATTCTGTTTACTCTTTACCGGTGTATAAATTATCCTTAAGAAGAAGTACAAATGTATTGAATAAATTTAGTTCTATTGGACATCATGTTTGGTCGGAAAAGTTGAAAAGTATTTATCTCCCTTTCTCAGTCAGCTTTAAGTATGCATCGTAAAGACAAAAAAAATCAAAAATTCAAAATTCAAAATATTTATTCAGTAAATAGGCCACATGAGGGCTCTTTTACACGACGGTAATATAGGTTGAGTCTACCAGCGCTTCGGACGAGACCATCATTGCGGAGAAGAAGCGCCGCAAGAAACTCCAGCAGAAGGTCATTTTTTCAATCATTATAACATAAATAGTACTTAAAACTAAGTTACATTAAGTAAAGTAAGTTACATTAGGTAATAAAGTAATAAATAATAATTTCCTAAAACTACCAAAAATAAAATCATTACAAATGTAAGGTCAATAAACCTTAAACTGAGAAAGTAAGATAAGTCGAACTTATCCTATAAGTAAACAAAATACGATGTCATAGAATTATCACTAAATTGGTACATTAATAATTCTTGTTTTTTATTTTCTGGGTCCTATCAATTGTAATCAAAATTATACCTTCCTAAGGCCCATAATGCAACGAAATTAGTCAATGGAATATGAATATATTCTGAATCATATAAAGTAAATTTTCTAATTTGGTCTTGAGTCATAAAAACAAGAAATTCCACTTTATGATGATGAGAATGGTGCCAAGGAAGCTTGACTTCATTTCAATGGCCGTATTATGTACTGCTATTGCAAACTTTGTATTTTAACGTAAACAAGTACGTACAGGAAAAAAAAGGTTTTTTTTCGGTTTGGCCAAAATATTTTTGGTCAAATGTATCATTGCCCAAATTTTCATTTCCCAAAAAGTTGTTACCCGTCGCAGTTTATATCAAGCAAAGATAATACAATTTTTTTTTACAACTAACTGCCACCAACTAGAGATTTCAATTTAACCGGTTATTAGCCGTTTTTGTATGTAAATAACCGGATAAAACCGGTTATAACCGGTTATTTGCATTCCCTACCACCAACCCGCTAGGCGAGTCCATTTTGTATGAAAATCAGAGCTCTTGGCAATGAAAGTAAGATGATAATTTAGAAAATTATACATTTGAGCAAAAATATTTTGGCCAAACGGCAAAAAAACTCGGTTGTAGACTCGTAAGGTTCCAATTGTGAGGTATGAGGGTTGATAGATAAGACAATTTTTTAAAGGCAAAGGTATATTTTTCTAATAAAAAACTATACTACATTATAAAATTTATAAACATGGTTTTATTATGACAATTTCATTCTTAGACAACTAATTTGGAAAATATATATAACCAAGTCAAAAGCGCTAAGTTTGGGCAAGAATTAATTAAAAACGATTTACATTTAACAGTTAGTTATTAAATCCAGGGTGTCCAGAAAGAACGGGGATTTTTAGGATCGGCCCGTACCTGTACTGTAACCGTCCGTATTTTCTAAAAAGTAAGTTTTTTTAAATCGTAGAGTGACTATTTGTTGTAACCATGACACAGCTTAATAACAATTGATCTTCGAGTAAGTGACTACAAGAATGTTAAAGATATATCCTATCTCATATATCCTGTAAATTATGTATTCATTTATACAAAAAAAATAGCTGTGATTTATTTAGAAGTTACTTTAACTTATTAGAAAACACAATAATCGTAACGAGGGCGCCACTGTAGGTACATCCGGTGTATGCTCGTACGAACGCGATCACAATCTACCCGCGACTTGTTTATTACTGTACTATCCCTCTCTTCCTGTTCTACAACGAAAGATGCACCGAGTGACAAGCAAGAGGATGTCCGGTCACGAGCGTTAATTTGGGACCCATTTCAAGCAAAACATGCTTGAAGTCGTCAATGTCACTTGTAACGTTGCGGTTTTATCATTGACTTAAATAAACCCAAACTCTGAGGACTGGCAACAATCTTTAGTATTTTTTTAAGGCTGGTAACGAGATTGACACTAAATGTCAAATACACATTTTTTATCTTTTTTTTTTTTATTTTTTTGGATTTTATGGCCTGGTTACAAGACCTTTAGGCCACAACTTTATTTTCAATCCAATCTTCTCTGGGAAGATTGGGGGCAACGTTGTTCGGTAGTTTGTAGGACAGAGGTCAAGATAGTTTTAACCTATGTACCACTTCGAGTCCACTTGTAACGAGAAGAAAGATGCCAGATACGCGAAATAAGTCCAAGTTTTCAATCACTGTGCACAATGGCATAAAAAGTACAAATCACTATCAGAAAAGAACTTTGAACACCTAAATACACAAAAAAATAAAACTAAAACAAATTACACATCCGCCATCTTTTAACGTTGCAAATGGCCCCTCCATTTTTTATCTGGTTTGGCATAGGGGTTGTCAGCCTTAGATTTTCTACGCGATTGTAAGGAAATAAAGTGTACTTCAAGATTTATAATATTATGTTTATTTCCATTATTGAATGGAAGTATTTGCTGAAATAAAGTTTTGTAGAGATTTAGGTTTCAGAAAGAACATTGAATGCTTCTTTGACAGTCAAGTGATTTATTGTTTCGAAAATCAATAATACCAGTTGGAAATTAACTCGTTTCAGGGTAAATTCTGGGGTAAATATAGAGATGTCAAGTCATTTGTAACTTTTAGGAAACTCAACCTTATTGTTTTAGAATGTCAGATTCACTTGGGACCTAAGGTGGGTCCCAAATTTAATTTCGTGACCGTATTTTGAAAATGGAAGTTGGATATTACGTCATATCCATCTATTTTTCTTAAATGACGAGTACAATGGGATCAGCCTATTGTTGAATTCAGTGCCCGCAGTCGTGTCGTCGTGCACGGTTGCCCATAATTGGCATTTGTAAACCCAGAATCTGTTGCACGAAGCTACAACTTACACCTCCACAAGACTTCCAACAGTTACCGAACGTGGCGTCCAAGCTCGACCAATGTTGCAGGCTTGTAGAGTTGTAACTTGTAGCTAGGGGGAATGGACCAATAAAAAGTAAATGGGGGTAAAGTTTAAAACAACGCTAGCTTGATTGTTATAATCTTAGTGTAAAGCAATGCTGAAAATTGACGTAAAAAAATTATAAATTAATATAAGTAGTTTTCGACCAGCTCTTCCAAGTTGGAACTCAAGATTCAGTGGATGTGGTGCGTTTACTGCAGTTAGTACAAGGAAGAGTTGTTGGTGTTCCCCTACAAGTACTCTATGTCAGTGATGACCCCCTGCAGGTACATGTGCATGACCTGTCGGCCGCTGGCCGTGACCAGCACGATGCGGGGGACGGGCGCGCGGTGCAGCAGGGGCGCGAGGGGCGCGGGCGGCGCGAGGTGCGCGGGGGGCAGCCCCGCGATGTACGCGCGCAGCGCCTCGCGGGACGGGAACGACTGGTCGCCGTAGATCATGCCCTCCCCGGGCAGGACCTTCCAGGGGAGGGGGGTGTCGAAGTAGCCGCCTTCGCCCTGCGACACAATCATTGTGTTCTGGTTACAGGCACACAGTATAAAGGTCAGACTGAGGTGTTGGTTGCGAAAAGAGTACGGTTGTTCGGCCACACGACGAGCCAGTGTGCTGTTGTGCAGGTAGACGATAAAAAAGGCAGCTACAAGTTAGCCGACTGTTAAAATTTTATAGTAACCAGCTATCAGGCAGAAGTTTTGTTTGTGTTAAATTTAGATAACATTGTCAATTGCCGTGCGAACAAAACGACCAACTTTTTTCAATATTTCGGTCGATCTTTGGGTGTGATCCGTGTGATGGTAAAATGATGCTAGAAGTAATTCAGAACTTCCAAGAGCATTACCATAATTAACTTGATTAGACTAGGGTGACGACACCAATGTTAGACACTTAGCTGAAGGCACCAATAATGGACACTTAACTCTAATTCAATGATCGACTGTCTCAAAATAAACGAATAACCCTTGTCTTCTGCAACATAAGAATCAAGTGTATATCATTGGTCCTTGTTCATTACATGTTCCATCACACTAGGCTACTCTTGCAAAAGACAGACATATTCTAGGATCTGATCTAAAGAAGGCGGGTTTACCTCAAAAGTGGAAACAGCATAGTGGTTCCCCCGCTTTGCGGTGACGACGGAAACCAGCGCGCCGTCCTGGTTGACGACGGGCGTGCCGGCCAGGAAGTGGTTGGCGGACTCGAAGGTGGGCGCGCTGCGCCACTGCGCCAGCGCACCGTCGCTCGACGTCAGCAACATGCGCTTGCTGCGGTTGATGAACACCTGCAAAAACCAAGGGGAAGGATCATAGTTTCTTGAAAAAGGTTTGTTTTAAGTGGCCGGACGTTTGTATGACAACATTTTGGAGTGAATGAGGCTGCTGTGCGGAGTGAGATTGGCAACTGAATCCAATTCTTTTCCGATAATATGTCGCAGTATTGGTGCGTGTCTTCCAGGATACCCTGTACATCCCGGTTACCCCTGGTCCCCCTCAGTACCTTCTCGGCGGTGTTCTCGTCGAGCCGCACGTAGACCAGCTCGCCCAGCGGCGCCAGCGTCTCCTCCGTGAAGATGTCGCAGTAGTGGTGCGTCTTCTTGGACAGCTCCAGGATCTGAAACAGGTTGTGGGTGTTAATAGTTTCTGGGAATCTTTGAAACAGGCGCGGGTCCAGAATTTTTATGATATGATGACACTGTACCTAATTCGTGTGCATGACTCCAGAACAAAGTCGAATCCAAAAAAGCGTCCCTGCTTAAGTAAAATACCGAGCGCAGCGACGAAAATAATGTAGCTACCGAGTGACACAATGCTTTTCACTTCACCAGTGATGAACTCTCAGCCCCGACAGCTTCGATACCTTGACTGTGGCGGCATCATACATACCATAGAATAGAGAAAAGCAACCGATTCCTCTTTTGAGGGAACAAAAACATATTTTCAAAGTAGTTAAACTTTTTGAAAAGTTTGTAAAGCTAAGATCACCAGCTCTGTACCTGTTCCTCGGAGCAGCAGTGGATGGGCAGCACGGAGCCGAACGAGGCGAACTTCTTCCCGTCCCGCTCGTGCAGCTCCGCCGGGATGGCCAGCGACTCCACCAGCCCCTTGTACGACTCGTTGAGCACCGTGCGCTTCGCCATGCTCGTCTACAAAGATACAGTTATTTTTAAAGCCAGAGATATTTCTGGTCCTTTACGCCGCACTCAAAGGTAAAGGCGTCTTTTGGGCCGCTTTTATGGGAACGCGCCGCTTCCGCATAAATTAAACTGTCAATCTGGGTCTTATTTTATTTTATTTCACGCAAGGAACCTTCTAGAACGTTTACCTAGGTAATTAAAAAATGATCTAGAAAGTGTGTAATATCCAGGCCCTCTTCGTCAGTTTGGGCTGGCCTCATGTTGTCTCTTGATGACTGCGATTGTCAAACTTAGGTATTAAACAGCGATACATAGGTACGTTTATTTTTGTTTTTTTGTCAACTGCGGGGAAGTTCAAAAGGGTAATATTTTTGACCTGTATGTATGTATGTATGTATGCCCGACGCCCGTTCCTATGGCCGCTCGTAACTACTCAATGGCTACAACAGATTTTGATATAATACCTAGGTACAGTCAAGGAAATTGATTCATAGACCATTTTGGACTATGTCAAAGTGACACTAAATAAAATCATAAGAACTCTCTTACATTTTGATTGATTACGTTACGTCTCGCGTCAGACTCGCCTTGAGGCGCGAGTGTCACTGAGACCAAGATTCATAACATTCTTAAAAAAAACAAACGGCGGCCAATGTTTTTAACGACGACATTATAAAAAAAATGGATTTATAAAGCATTTTTTTTGTTATTGTTATTATAGAACGCTATATCAAAAGCATAATCCTAACGACAAGACAAGTGGCGCCTTCGAAAACAAACGACCGGATAATTAGTCTCCTATCGTCTACGTAGCACCGCCGAGCGGTGATCGGCTGATACGAACGACTTACGCGGCGATAAATCCGCCGTGTCGTCAAGTAAACAATCAGGTAGGTACAGGTGAATATACGATGTTCTGCCAAATTGTGTAACAGGATAATAAACATATAGTCCACCTTAATACTGCGCCGAGCGTACGCCGGATGTACAATGGCGCCCTCATTACCTACTATTATTGTGTTTTCTTGAAATTAGTCGGTAGTTTTTTGTACTACAAATGAAAACACAACTTATGTGGCCACCTTTTCCCGTTAAGCTGACTACTCAAAGGGTACCTAATTGTTAGTAAAGTTTGTTACGTATCCCATAAATTGTGTTTTTACCTGCGCTACAAAAACGTATGTTAGTCTGATTGCAAGGAAATTCTTTAGTTAATTAGGAAACACAATAATAGTAATGAGAGGGCGCCACTGGACGCTCGACGTTTGCTCGGTGCAGTCTTAAATTGAACAACTACTTATCCGAACTTGGCCAGGTTGCGCTTTATATGTTTTTGGTAATATACAATCATGTTTGGCAATTGGGGGAGGCCATTGACGTATAGTAACAATAGGAGGGGACCTAGAATAGTCCCTTGAGGTAAACCTAGTCTATTTAATTGTCAATGGGTCTACATAATTATCTATTTACTTGTTTGGAATTTTAGTTATAATTAACCTACTTGTGAGTTCTACCATTTGGCGTCGATTATTGAGATAACTCTCTAGCCAAGGATAAACCTAGCCTCTCATACCATAAGTTTCGCATTATTGAGCAAAAGTACATGAGAAATAAATATGGTCAAAAGCCTTGCTCATGTCAAAGAAAATGGCCATTGTTTTATTTCCCTTGTCTACATTATTGAGTAAGGAGGTATTTTATTTATAAGGTTAAGTATATGCAGATAAGGTAGTAGGTAAGTAGATTACTTTTTCTGAAAACCATGCTATTGAGTGTATGTAGTTTTCCGCACTTAAGTAAAAATTCCTAGTTAATAAAAGTCACTACCTACCTAGTCTAATATGCATGGTTTTTTTTCCAGTAGGTACTTTGGCTAAGCACAACAAATTTAATTAAATGGTTGCGGAATGTCGCCTGCTTTAAAAATTACTTTGGTAATAGATCGACACGTTTAGTTTATTTGGAAATGTGACGAATGGGAGAGTTTACCGAGGCAGAGACAAGCGGAGCGGAGCTAGAGAAAAGAGATACCTAGGATCACTTCATTACCTACTCAACGCGGTTGGTTGGGTTTCCATAAGGCAGAGCGGAGGAGATGTGAATTTCAACCCATGTCATTTACGCTACGCTCGTCTCAATCTCAGTGGAAATGCAGCTCTATTTATTTAGTACCTTCGCACCTACGATCCTACAGTGCACTTTACACACGTACTTTGTACACAGGCAACTTTAAACGGAAATTGTAGCCGGCAACAATAGCTATCTTACTCTAATTTTGTGTAAGTACCTAATGAATGAGATCCGTATTGTTGACGGGCAAATACCTATTTGTGCAACAGTGCAAGTGCACTTTAGAACGAATGCAATCGCAAGGTACGAGCGATTCAATTATACCTACCTACAGTAAGAAACGTACGCAGACATTTGTATAGGCTATGCAAATATTATTTACGAGATAAGTATAGTAGCGAATGCCAAACTAGAAGAGACTGATGTTAAAATGTCCGTTTGTAACAAAGTTTATTTATCCATGTGACAACCATACAAACAGTTAATACCACCATACATACACAAAACACATAGGTACCTTCCCTCCTGTAATCCCAAAGTGGGGTAGGCAGAGCTACAGAATTACCTACAACTCTAAAAACTTGATAATAACTCTGTTCACAACTCAACACAACTTGCACTATAGGCTAAGATGTTTGCCAGCGTATTACTGACAGGTTGCAAGCCCATCGCCTAACAGTAACAGTACTCAAGCCTTTATTTATTCCCTTAGTCGCCTTTTACGACCATCCACTGGAAGACATGGAGTAGCACTAGTTATTCTAACACGGCAACCACGCGGGGCCACCATACAAATTGATAATCATATCATAGGTAGGTATATCATTATTATTGCTGGTGACTAGAATCATAATATGAAGTAACGTCTCGGTTTTTTCATTTAAAATAATAGATATAAATCATTTAGGTGAGTACTTAACTACAAATAACAAACAACTTAATTTAATACAGATAAGACCAATCATATTTGTGGACTAGTGAAGAAAATAAACGGAGCTCCCAGAACGCAAACCAATTAATCAATTAATCTAAACTAAACAAAAAACTAACTTACTAGAAGTTTTTTAACTATCGGTGTTTTTTGCAAAATACTAAAACTATCAACTATGTTTTCGTTTTAAATCAATAAAAAAGCATATTTGACTTACCTACCTTAACTGTTTTCAGCTCAATCTTAAACAAAATCTAAGCAATATTCGGCACCGAAACTGAAGATGTTCTGGCTAGGTGCGCCGCTCACCGATTGATAAACAAATTTATCACGAAGATAAGAGGCCCCTGACCTGCGAGACGGCAGCTTAAACAATGAACTGCATTCCCAATAAATGCAGTCGCTACTGAGAGAAAACCGTCAATGCAGCAAAAAGATGCACTGTTATCAGCTGATATGCCATGCCATCACATGTCCGTCACTAGTATTTGAGTATTTTGTTAAATAAACTGTAGGTGGTTGGAGACGGTATTAAAATGTCACATAATTGATTACTAACTTACAATTTCGTTGCGTAATAAGGAAAACGAAATCTTATCTACAGTTTCGTGACGGTCACCATGTTTTCAATCAGTTGTGTTAATTAATGAAGTCGATTTCGTGGACAGCGCCAGCGCCGGCCCGGGAAAAATTTTGATGGAGAGAGATCCAGGGGTGTGATTCTCTCAATTTGGCAGCCTTATATTTACGTTCGATTTCGATCATAGTTCATAGTTTATTTTATTGATAATAATAATTACAGGTCAAGTAAATCTTTCTTATTATATAAAATATAATAATGATATTAGAATAATTGTAAAACTAATTGATACTTACATAGGTAATATAAACATTGATTAACGTCATGAAAATAGATCCCTGTAGTGATAGAATGCCTTCTTTACAAGCCATTTCTTATCGACAGAAGCCATGCTGCCAAATTGAAAATGCACGTGCTATAGTGTTTTGTTCGCTCTGACGGGACTACTTAAACTCGCCGCTGCGGCATTCAGTCGTTCGTTCGACCGAGCGCGTTTATAAGAGAATCACACCACAGACAGTTGTCGTGCTTGCCACTACATTAGGTAGATGTACCCGGTACTTAATTACTTTTTCACCACAGCATAGGCAGATTCGGCTGTTTTTTTTTTTTTTTTTTATGGCATGTAGAAGACAAACGAGCACACAGGCCACCTGATGGAAAGTAGAAACTGTGACCCATAGACATTCGCATTCATAAGACTGCAATGCAATCCTAAGACTGCAAATGCGTTGCCAACCCTGAGGACTAAGATGGAATGCCTCTATGCTAGTCATTTCACCGGCTGTCTTTTCCCCAAACCGGAACACAACAATGCGAACACTGCTGTTTGGCGGTAGGTTAATGGATAAGACGGTGGTAGCGATCCGCGGACGGACCCTGCACAAGGCCCTACCACCCGCAAAATGTTTAAAAAGACGGTGGGCGGTTCGCTCGTAGAACCGATGGCCGTTGGAGCTGGAAGGTTCTAGAGTGGCGACCGCGAACGGGAGACGAAGGCAAGCCAAGACGATCCAATATCAACCTTATTACTAACACACTAGAGTTAGACCGAGAGATACGAGCGAGACCAAAGTTATTTGCACCTCGTGTCTTTGAACTCCTTTATGCTCTCAGACCGGTAGCACACCTCTGCCGCGAAACCGATGCAGCGGAACCGCTGACGTTCCGCCACCCTTTGTCCTTTCATATGACGGGCGAAACACTAGCGAAACTGCCTGTTCTACCGCGTTAATTTGACCATGCATCTATCTCTTTCTCGCGGAATATTGGCGATCTGCTCACACCGCCGCTCACATCTCCGCGTCTATTCCGCCAGTGAAATGGCGCATGTGAATGGTGCATGGTCAAATTAACGCGGTAGAACAGGCAGTTTCGCTAGTGTTTCGCCCGTCATATAAAAGGACAAAGGGTGGCGGAACGTCAGCGGTTCCGCTGCATCGGTTTCGCGGCGGAGGCGGAGGTGTGCTAACTACTGCTAACGGCATCAGTATTCTACGTAGACGATCCTTTCGTGATTCAATTAGAGAATCCTTCGCTTCCCCGGAAAGACTCGGAATTCAAAATAATCACTCGCAGCTATAACCTTCCTTCTTTGAACTTTTCACAACATTTTTTTTTTCAAGGTTTTATTTTACACTCGGCGTGTTTAATATTTATATTCCTGCTATATACCGAACAGCATGGATTGACATGGCAAACTACTTATAAGGGTTCCTAGTTTGACTATGGAACCCTAAGAACACTGCCAACAGTAGTAAAGTACGCAAAAGATCTGTCGTGTGTAGCGTTACTATTTTAAACAATTCCTGATCCTAGTCCACGCACGTCGAGACACGTCCGAACAGGTACCTAATGTGTGTGTATGCGTTGAAAGGTCAACCAGTGTATCTACGTCGAGTGTCGACGTGCTCACCATTACATAGACAACAGAGGCCCTACTTCGAAAAACGAAGTTTGAAGTTACGTTAGTTCGATCCCTTTCGATTTTGTCTTGAATGACAGGGAGGGAGCTAACGTAACTTTGAATTTCGATTTACAAAGTAGGATCTTAGTTTTTTTTAAATGTGTCCTGATCAAAAAAAAGCTTATAGAGGTTTGCCTATTAAAAAAGTCTTTGGAGAAGTGGTCGGGATGACGTCATTTTGTCTCTTAGCACTAGCTTTGACGTAGAAAAAACCATTGTGGCTTGTGGCGTTTAAGCTCTGTAGCCATTAGCAGAAATTTAAGTATTTGTAATGAACAAACAAAAATGGTTCATACTTTTGAGACGAACTTCTAAACCCATGATTTTTTAACAGAACACTAAAAAGTTCGTTTTTATTCGCGACACGGATTTGTCGTTAGATTCTCGGACGCTGTTTACGAGTAAATAATAATAAATCCACGGCGCCACTCTTTTACCAATAAAATACTTGCATGGGTCTCTATTGACTGCCATAATCATTTTTAGTCATAATGTGTTTTAAGTCATAGTTTTCGCAAGTCATAATGCATTTTTCTCATGACATGGTTATTTTTTCAGGAATTTTATAAAACTAACCTAACCTAACCTAACTAATCTACACGATAAACATTTATTAAAAACTGTAACTTCAACCTGAAAGAAGTTATGACAAAAAATAGTATGACTAACAACACAATTTATGACCAACGATATGTACCTACCTTGGCAGTCAAAGGGATCCCTACTTGCATACCTACAATTAACAACTTGCATACAAATTAAGATGCAATTATGTTATTTAATTAACTTCACTAAATGTTATAATCACTTAAATATTTCAACAGTATACTTAATTACTTAACAGAAATAGTACCTACCTAGTAAACACGCCGTCACCCATCACAGTAAAACATCGCGTTACTACGCAGCTGCTCAACGACGCATATTGCCTATTTTACGACCTCGTGATATAAACTTATTCATTATCTAGTATTTTCTAAAATATATCTACCACTTACCTATTAGGTACCTATTCACTTTCAGGTAGGTTTGTTCACTTCCTCATAATCAGAAAATCTTTTTAGTAATACACTTAACGACGTAGGGAAAACCTCACTCTTGCTTGTTGGTTGCAGAAATGAATTTAAACAGCAACGTCGAGCTTTTATATATCCTCAAAATTGTCTATGGAACATCACTGAAAATCCCCGACCAATAACATTCTAGATATCGTCAATCTGGCAACACTTCAAAATTACCAAAAAATATTGGGGGCCAAAAAAATTACCGTCGCTGGAAATTACACAATCATTTTAACGTGTCACTCACTCCGTATTAACCCATAGACTGAATGGATGATACCTTCGTGTTACGAATTATACCCGTAAAAACGTAGTTTAGAAAGCACTGCATTCAACATCGAAGGCCCTATCCCTCTCAAGCTTCAGCGAAAACTCAATCGAGAGAAGGGGACATAACGAGCGAACTTCCATCTTCTATTTGCGTCGGTAGTCGTACTACCTATTCGTTATGATGACAATATACTATCAAGTAAGTACTTACATATGAAAAAAAACTTGGTAAATTGCTCACAATTTGCGTATTGTAAACTGTTTTTATATTGCGGTTTGTGGCACAAGTATTGTGCAATATCATGCGTTATTATTATTAGTCACTTTTTATTTATTTTGTGCGATGTTTTATTCTTATTTTAATTTTAAGGCTGCATTTCCACCACTGTGCGAGGCAGCTAAGCGGGTGCAGCGAGAAAAATTCCACCAATAGGATTATTTTGTTTTACTAGCCGTCCTATCCTATTGGTGGAGGTTTCTTTGCACACCGCTTAGCTGCCTCGCATAGCTTTAATGGAAATGCAGCCTTATATAGGGTAGAGAGTGTATTTTAATTATACAGTATGCATATTTTGTTGTAAACCGAGATCTATATTCATAAGTAGGTACTTACCGAAAAAAAATATTTTGTGTTGGGTTAGTTTAGTCTACTTACTTGTAATTGTCACACCTTGTCACATCGTCACGGAGGCCCTACTTTCAAAATCGAAGTTCGAAGTCATGTTGGCTCCGTCCCTGTCACTCATCACTCGATACTAAATTGAGAGAAAGGGAAGGGGCTAACGTAACTTCAAACTTCTAGTTTAAAAGTAGGACCTCAATAAAGAAGGTAAGTACCTGTGGATCGATTACTTGAAATAAACCATTAAGTAAGTATCTTCATATTACGAACGTCTTATGCTCATCTATGGACAATAAAACTTGAGACAGATTTTGGAGAATTAGTATCTTTTTTTCTGAAATTAATAAATCAATCACTGGGACATTTTCATCGGATTTATCTCATGAGGGGCTTCCCCGAGAGTAAACCCCGGATGTTTACCGCCGAGAAAAACAAACAGTGTTGTGTTGGCTGTAGGGAGGGGGAAGGAGGGGGGGGGGGACACGTACCTCTAGTAAAAAAGTTAAAAAACACTAGAATAGCATGACATGATTTAAATTACCTAGAAAATAACTTTAATGTTCGTACATGTGGTTTTTTGCATTGTTTATCAGATTTAACACTAAATTTATTAATATTCTTGATTATTTTTGTTTAGTTACCTTTCGAACGACTGTCTTTCGAAGTCATAATACTTAATGACTTAAAAAGAATTTTAAACCACGGGTGAAGAGGGCTAATGCAGCTACAGCAAACATCAATCACCGCAGTATTAGACTTCATTAATCTCCGAGAAAAATACCAAAGCGAAGTCGGAATTTCACTGCAGCACACGCCACTCACATGAGATGAGCCACGTAGATCTTTATTGTTCTAGGCGTGTGTCACTAACGTCATTTGATCCGTGTGTGCTGCGTAGGTACACATCAGCAATTTTGATTAAAAGCGAATTAATTAATTTAGGTACTTATTAATTTTTGTATTAGATATTATTTCATATTATTCATTGTTTTATGTAAGTACTTACAGTTGTGCGTCGCTGTCGAATTCCAGCTTAACGCGTACATAGGTACATAGAAGAGGTGCAACCAGATGGGTCAAAATGGAACAAAACATGGAAATATTTTGGTTGCATAGGAGGTATAAAGAAAAAAAGAAAAGAAAAAGAAAAAGAAGTACATTTATTCACTACAGACACAAGACACACAGAAAAAAAAGTAAAAACAGAAAAACAGCAATAAACAAGTAGTTAGTGTGTCAGGTAAGTATAGGTACTTATAGGTATTCTTATGGACCGAATTATTGTCACGTTGTGTGCAATCCCGACAGGACTAAGTTTTTTTATCATTATAGAATCACAAACAGGCTTTCTTTCCGCTACATTTTAGTTTTTAGCTGCCCTTAAAAACTAACGGGATGAATGAATTGGAATAAAGGATGTTCTTTGAGTCAGTATTTATAATTGTTCGACCAATGCTGCCGTCCTACGGAGAAAAGGCGCATCTACTATATGAATTGTATTGCACATCCAAACTTATTATAATATTATGTAACCTATGAGAGTTTAATATACTTCTATGAATTAATTGCACTTGTGCCTTTTCTTCCTAGGAGGGCAGAATAGCCATAACAAGACCCAACTGTTCTCGAGTTGGGGAGTTCCTTTTACTTACTTCGTCGAATAATTGCTTTCGTTGACATAAAGCACTGGAATTCATGAAAAATATGCTTGATGTCGTCAATATCATATCACCTTGTTGTAGAATAACAGATCGACTTTGGACCTAAGGTGGGTACCAAATTTAATCTCGTGACTGTACTAATGTCGTAATCCACTAAAAACTATAATGGCTCCTATTTTAACAACGAATGTACCTACCTCTAAATTTTTTTAATCATTATGTATCCCTTTTAAGAGATACAATCTATTATGCAACAAGATTTATATCGATTTTAATTTCTACAGCGTCACAAATTCCGACATTAAAAAATATACCTTAAGGCAATTCAATAAGAGCTAAATGAGTTCGTTGGTGAAAAGCGATGGGACTCCCCGACCATAGACAATCCTGGATGAATCTATTGCCGGTGAAAATATTATGAATAAATTCTAGAAAAATATTGAATTTATTACTTTGTAACTTATTGTATAATTTGCTAAACATTTCAAATTTCATTTAAGTATTTCAGTCATGATTTTAAGAAAGTTATGAGTAGTTAAATACTTGTTTCTATTTGAGAAATCTAAAAAATTGAGAAATAAATTAAATTTGGATAATATAATATAAACCAAATGTTCGTCTAAAGTGTAAAGAGGAAACATGTTTAAGTATATTAAGATAAAAAGTTTAAACTGATTTCTATAATTCCAAATAGTTTTTGGAAATATTTTTCGAAATGCTTTGACTATGGCAACTTTTGTCACTTTTGTATCGTGTTCGTGAAATCGTGATTTATTATTCAATCGACGTCGACGTTGCGTTAATAATAAGTGGAGCTATTGTATACGTATAGGTTTTAGTTGACATTTTGGTTCGGAGCTGTATTTTCCTGTGTGCTGCAAGTAGATCTAAGAATAACAGTGATATATACCATACTATTGGTAGTTTGTAAGTAAGCACTTCGTAGTATTCTTACCCTAATTTGACGTTACGTATCGTGTATTTTTCTTTCTCACAGCTTTTAATAGAAATCTACGTGTAAGACCAGATAGGAAACAGATAGCAAGTGCCATCGTAGCCATTTGAATAGTTGAAGAAAAGATTTGTAATAAGATACGAAAACCTGGGTTCAGCCAGATAGTTGTTCCGTAATCAATGAAGACGAGGCACCGAGAGTAGTTCTCTTAAATTTTATTTTAGTTTCTAAAATGTTGTTACGCTAATCATGGGAGAGCAGGGTCTCCTGACACAGGTATTTGTTATACTTAAAAGGAGACCTCAACCTTGTCTCTAGCTATGTAAGAAAGAAATATAATAAACATTTTATTATTTTATCATTTACCGTATGCGAACATTAACATACCTACTAATTGTTAAACTAGCTGTTGCAATTAATAATCGACGTGCTACATAATGGGTCTCGGTTTTGGATAAAGTTGTATTAAAAATTATAAAACATAATTACTTATATAACATTTATTCCCTGTAAGTATAGTCTTCACAAGCGCTTTTAAATACAATCTTCATAATAAATAAAAATATCCTAACTGTACTTAACTCTCACAACAATAACTTGATTAAGAAAATAAGCTTTTAATAGTTAAATAAACAACAAATAAAGACACAAAAACAAACAAAAGAATTTACAAATTTACTTAATAATTAATTACTACACTAATCTAACAAACCGCTACCAGTGGGCATTGTTCCTAAAATGCTGGCAGCATTGCCAATATATATTTAAATAATATTAAATCATATTAAACTTATTTTAAAGTTGCATGTTGCTAAAGTCATGGGCAACCTTTCAGGTTTAGAGAGAGATTTTAAATATACAGCCAGCCTCTCTAACTTAAAGATATCTTATTTAGTGCAGGTTTTTTTGATTGCTGTCATTTGTTTTTGTCTTTCCTACCTACATGGTTCTATTAACTATTATATTCTATTAAATTGTTGACTCAATTAATAGTTACAGATTAAAAATGTGACTATTAAATTATAACAATGTCTGCCCTTAAGGAGCTAATGTTTTGATTAATTATAAATAATTTTTACTGAAAGGTTGACTTGTAGAAAACATGTGCAGCATGAAGTCTGTTTTTTTGTACACACATCATATATTTCTGTACCTTTATTTATGTGAGCATTTGAGTATATTTTATATACTACTAGTGACCCGCCCTCGCTTCGCTTCGGTTTATTTGAGTTTTCTATAACACACGTACATAAAACAAAATTTATTATACATAAAAACCTTCCTCTTGAATCACTCTATCTACTAAAACAAAACCGCATCAAAATCCGTTGCGTAGTTTTAAAGATCTAAGCATACATAGGGACAGACAGCGGGATGCGACTTTGTTTTATACTATGTAGTGATAATATAGCACTATTTTTGTTCTTTTTGTTAGTGGATGGGGTCTGCCTGGTACTGCCTGGCAGAGTTCTTGAGAACTGAATATCTCTAAATAAACAAATAATATAAAAACAAACTATTCTAATTAATTCTCTAGAAATGCCATCTTTACATAAATTGTTCCACTAGTAACTGACAATAAATTAGCTTCAAAGTAGTCGTCATCAAATATATTAAAGCATATATGAGGTGTTAAAGAATATTTGAATATGATTTAACGCCTTGTCAGTTTGTTTTGAACAATATTTTTTTTTAACGGAGATTTTCCTACACAATCCAGGCAATAAGGCTATGGAACGCTTTGCCTACAGAAGTAAGGCGTGCTCAGTCTATTTTTATTTTTAAAAACAAGTTAAAGGAATACTATCTATCGCTTCCGTAGTTTTTCTATGATTGCCTTTACTTTTATTTTTACCATCCTATGACCTCGTGTATTATCTTTGTTTGGCTGATTTCTAGAATTTATGTATATATATTTTAAATTTGTATAATAGTATGTATTTAGCGTGTATTTAGTATGTATTTATTAACTAATTTACTTTGTTTATGTGTATATTTATATGTACTTAGTTTATATTTGTGTAAGTAGTTTTTACAATATCAGAAGTGTTTCTTGTAGTTTAGTTTGAGTTCTGTATAATTTAGTTTGCACCCTGCCATGTATTTTGGTTTTTATTATTTCTCTGTCCAAGGTTGTCTGGAAGAGATCGCTATTTAGCGGTAAGACCGCCTGTTGTATACCTATAGTTAAAATGTACTGTTCCGTGTTTTGTTTTCTTTTGGTGTTCAATAAAGAGTATTTGTATTGTATTGTATTGTATTTTTCACTTTTATTCACCGTACAATGTTCCAATATATTTGAGGACAGCTGTGTACTAATTGTTCATAATATAAGCTGCTCAATAACACAGTATAAACAGTAGTTCATCTTCCAACAAAGGTATATCATACAGCTGGTGTGCGTGCCTCGACCGTACGCGCCGCGAGCCACCACAAGCAAACTTAACAGGACGGACCAAGCCGGTGTAGTCGGGGCCGCGTTGTCGCTGCGTTTAGTCGCGTGTGTAATAAATATCGAGCGACACGCATTCCATCCTAGCGCCTGAGCGGCAATAAGGGTACGCACGCAATGTCCAGTTAGAGGTTATCTACAGTTCTCAGTCCTTAAAATAGGACGTTTTTTGGCCCTACGAGGATAAAGTATCAGCTGGTGGTGTACTCCTGGTGCACGAGCAGCACGTCCCAGTCGGTGGGCGGGCGGCGCCGGGTCGCGGTACAGCACGCGGGCGAGTGTCAGCTGTGTCTGTACTCCTGGTGCACGAGCAGCACGTCCCAGTCGGTGGGCGGGCGGCGCCGGGTCGCGGTACAGCACGCGGGCGAGTGTCAGCTGTGTCTGTACTCCTGGTGCACGAGCAGCACGTCCCAGTCGGTGGGCGGGCGGCGCCGGGTCGCGGTACAGCACGCGGGCGAGTGTCAGCTGTGTCTGTACTCCTGGTGCACGAGCAGCACGTCCCAGTCGGTGGGCGGGCGGCGCCGGGTCGCGGTACAGCACGCGGGCGAGTGTCAGCTGTGTCTGTACTCCTGGTGCACGAGCAGCACAGCACGTCCCAGTCGGTGGGCGGGCGGCGCCGGGTCGCGGTACAGCACGCGGGCGAGTGTCAGCTGTGTCTGTACTCCTGGTGCACGAGCAGCACGTCCCAGTCGGTGGGCGGGCGGCGCCGGGTCGCGGTACAGCACGCGGGCGAGTGTCAGCTGTGTCTGTACTCCTGGTGCACGAGCAGCACAGCACGTCCCAGTCGGTGGGCGGGCGGCGCCGGGTCGCGGTACAGCACGCGGGCGAGTGTCAGCTGTGTCTGTACTCCTGGTGCACGAGCAGCACGTCCCAGTCGGTGGGCGGGCGGCGCCGGGTCGCGGTACAGCACGCGGGCGAGTGTCAGCTGTGTCTGTACTCCTGGTGC
>OZ014457.1:15534247-15554580 GCA_963966035.1 Acleris laterana | reverse complement strand
CAACAGTCGGACTGATAGGCCGCGATGGCCAGTAGAGTCCACCTGGTATGATCAACGCCTACTTATTAATTTTGTACAACGTGGGGAATAGGCTATTTGACAAGGTGAAAAAAACGTAATAAATATGTATATTCATATAAATTATGAGTTTTTAAATCGATTTAAGATATTCTTGCTTAAAAAAAATGGATCTTTTATCCAAAAAACCACATAAAACTTGATAATATTTTATCTGTAGCCATTTTATCGAAACTGCGCCGAATCCATGATGACGTCAAGGGTCGGTAAATATCACAGATTATAGGATGTCTGTATATTCTATATGACAGTTGACGTTTGTTTGTTTTTCTGCTTTGCTATCATAATGATTAGCCAATGTCAGTTTGTTGATGTATTGACCACTGACGTCACTGATTCTGTGCGACGCCATCTTGCCCAAGAAAGCGTTTTGGCGGCATATTTTAAAAGTGAATTTTTATTTCCTTTTTTTAGACGAAATACATAAAAGAATTTAAAATTACCACTTGGGATACTCAATAAAAACAAACAAATAATCTGAGATGGTTTTCAAAAACCTGTCAAATAGCCTATTCTACCTAGCTTTCTCATTCGTGAAAATGCGTCACTCTCAGCCTGTCAGGACGACTGTTGGACGATGGGACTTGAGTGAGGCATTTTACCTACGACTACCTATATTGTACATATTATATGCTAGTACATATATTGTACATATTATACGTTGAACGTACTTAAAATATAATGTGATCAAGAATTGGGTGTACCAGCAATAATATCAACCAGGAATAAGTTTATCCAACATTGGGCGTAAAAATATCTGACACGCTCTTATATTTCTAGTAATAAAGACGTGTTAGATATTTTTGCGCCCAATGTTGGATAAAATTATTATTGCTGGTGACTGTACCGGTCTAACTTTTGAAAGAATATTTAAGTGTGGCAATGTGTCATACTGCCAGCAGACTTTTAGTTACCAAGGTGCACTTCACCAACTTCACTAAGTCAAGTTTTGCCAAATCAAATGTAAAAAACCGGTCAAGTGCGAGCTGCACCGAGGGTTCCGTATTAAAGATAATATGCTTGGTTACCACAAAAGAAAATACTCATTTTGTTCTGAACTTTATTTTCCATGCAACAAGATCCATTTTAACTAGCCATATTTTAAAACAGATTTTGAAAGTTTTTTTGGTATTTCTCAAAAACTGTAAATAATTAACACTTCATATTAATTTCTTCAGAATATTTAATTAATAAACTTCGGCGATAAAGGTGGGGGCCACGACGGTAATTTTTTGTACATTTTTGGCTATACATCAAAAAGTACACACTAGAAAATTAAAAAATCAAGTTTTGAAATGTGCAAATGATTTTGATTACTGATGATGAAAGTTCTTTAATATGACACCCCATTTGCTTTGCTCAAACCACTTTAATTTTATAACCCCCCATTTTAACTTCGTGAGTCCCAACGTCCTAAATTTAGGACATTTGTCAAAGTGACTTTTGACTTTAGTTGACTGACACAAGATTCTTTTTCGAACTAAGGAAAAAAATACCTTTTCAATTATTTACAAAATTAATTTCATTTTTTTTTTACTAAAAGCCGGTGTGGGCGAGCAAATTGTACAACTGTGCCAAATTTCAAGTTAATGGAATGTGATGTCGTTGAGAAAACCTGCTGTGACATACAAACGGACAGACAACAAAGTCTCACAAGAAGGGTTTCTTTTTTACCTTTTTTTTAATGGCGTGGAGTGGACAAACGAGCACACAGGCCACCTGATGGTAAATGGAAACTGTAACCCATAGACATTCGCAATCACAAGACTGCAATGCAATCCTAAGACTGCAAATGCGTTGCCAACCCTGAGGCTAAGATGTAATGCCTCTATGCTAGTCATTTCACCGGCTGTCTTATCCCCAAACCGGAACAACAATGCGAACACTGCTGTTTGGCGGTAGGTTAATGGATAAGATGGTGGTAGCGATCCGGACGGATCCTGCACAAGGTCCTACCACCCGCAAAACCTACCTACCTACCTACCTACCTGTATGGTATTGGTTTTATTGGTATGGAACCCTAAAAATGAATATCACTAGAGATCATGTAACAGGGCTGAACCGACCTGAAGTCGGCCTTCAGCTTGTTGTGTTTGCACAGGTCGCAGGAGAGCAGCCCCGCGTCCACCAGCAGGAGGGCGGGCCCGCGGCGCAGGTGCGCCAGTATGGCCGCCATGCCGAGCGGGGCGCGCTCCAGCCGGAGCCCGGCGGCGGGGGCGGCCTCGAAGCGACTGTTCACGCGAGAGCGGTCCTAGAGGAACATCATTGTTAAAGAGTTTGTTTAAGACTGCGCCGAGCGTACGCCGGATGTACAGTGGCGCCCTCATTACTTTTATTGTGTTTCATAAACTAAAGTATTTTCTTGAAATTGGACGAAATGTTTTTGTACTACAAATAAAAACACAACTTATAGAGTATATCATATAGTTTAATAACAATTCACCTTTGAGTTATTAACTTAACGGAAAAAAGTAGCCACCTTTTCCCGTTAAGCTGACTACTCAAATGGTAATTGTTATTAAAGTTTGTTACGTATCCCATAAATTGTGTTTTTACTTGCACTACAAAAACATTTCGTCTGTTTCCAAGGAAATTATTTAGTTAATTAGAAAACACAATAATAGTAATGAGGGCGCCACTGGACGCTCGGCTTTTGCTCGGCGCAGTCTTAAGCCAGAATGTATTTATTCACCCCCACGAAGGTGTCCCTGAAGCACAAGGACTAGAATTTATATCATGATAATTTTGTGTGTTTCGAGCGAGTCGATTTAAACCTTAACGTGGTGATCTGGATATTCGATGTGAAGACAAACAGCAGACAAAAAAGATTGTTACCTTTTATTTTTAATGTATCAGTTTAATGCTGTGAATAAAGTTCTTTTTACCTTATTTTTATTGTTTGTTTAAAATTGTTCTAAACGTAGGGTTAACTTTTGCTTTAGGTACCCTGAATCCCAAATTGCTTACTGTTATAATAGTAAGGCACTCAATTTGTTAAAGAAAAACTATTATGGTACGGTGAGGTTCTAAATTCCTTCTCCATAGTCTATACTTTTAGGCATTTAAAAAAATGTAAACAAAATAACCACGTGATATAGTTCGTCAGCCAATAGAAGCAGACATTGTTCTGCTTCTATTGGCTGACGTCAAAGTCGTCGTACGTCAAAGTTCGATAAAACAGTTTTGATTGGCTGTTAAACAATGTCACGTGGTTTGGAATGTTTACATTTTTTTAAATAGGTACCTAAAAGTATAGACTATAGTGTGAACCACGCGCTAGTAGCGATAGTTAAAACGTCATGGTTCACAAACCTGGTCGATGACGTCGCGGTAGTACCCGTGCTGTTTGTGCGCCTCGTTCACACCGAGCAGCGTCGAGTACATGCGGTGCGGCACGTCGAATCTACAACACGACAAAATACACATTCTACTCATAAAATGTCAAGTTTCTGAACAGTTCAGTTTTTGCGATATATGTGTACAGTGCGATTTTCTTAATAGCGATCGGCAATCATCGTTTTTCTATGACATACTTACGAAACTACAAATATACAGACGACGCGATAGCCTAGTTGGTAGTGACCCTGCCTGCGAAGCTAGAGGTCCTGGGTTCAAATCCCGGTAAGGGCAGATATTTGTGTGATGAGCGCAAATATTTGTTCCTGAGTCATGGATGTTTTCCTATGTATTTAAGTATATATTTCTGTATATAAGTATTTACTAGTGAACGATTTCACTATATAGTACCCATAGTACAAGCCTAGAGCTTAGTTTGGGGCTAGGTCAATTGGTGTGACATAGTCCCCTGATATTATTATTATTACTGTCAGTTGCGAATGCAAGCGTGACAGCTATAGCCAGCCGAAAGCTATTAAAAAGCTGGGAATACTGTAGACATATATTATGCATAGCCATTAAAGAGGACTGTGAAGCTAACAATTTCCATACAAAATGTGAAAACATTTCCCTCCCCGAAAACCTAGTTCGATTTTAACGATTTTTGAAATGTAGATGTTATGAAAAACTAGGTTAGATTAGTGACTACAAAAAAAAACTCACGGGGCGAGAAATGCCTTGAAACCTACGTTTGTTGAAAGGTGCTTCGATAAAATAATAGCTATCCTGTATTATAAATAGGCTTCCTCGTCCATATTAGGTAAAGACAAATCTTCACCTTAAGACTGCGCCGAGCGTACACTGGCTATACAGTGGCGCTCTCATTACTATCATTGTGTTTACTAATAAACTAAAGTATTTTTTTGAAATTGGTCGGTAGGTTTTTGTACTACAAATGAAAACACAACTTAAAAAAGTGGCCACCTTTTCCCATTAAGCTGACTACTCAAAGGGTAATTGTTATTAAAGTTTGTTACATATTCCATACATTGTGTTTTTACTTGCACTACAAAAACGTATAGTCTGATTTCAAGGAAATTCTTTAGTTAATTAGAAATCACAATAATAGTAATGAGGGCGCCACTGGACGCTCTGCGTTTGCTCGGTGCAGTCTTAAAGTGAAACTGGGTTGAATATGGCTTGCTAAATACATCTAGATCTACGCAACCAACTGAACCCCACGTAACACCAACTGGGGTAGAGGTAGACATAAAAATTATAAGGGTTCAGACCGATGAAATTCCACCACATTACAGAGGCCTAACAGAACCTTAAAAAGTTAATTTTTGAGGTATACTTTATAGAAATATCAGTATTGATCGAGTAGTAGTAGTATCAGTGTATATGGGTTAGGTCAAAATAGATTCCTATACCTTTTCAGCAAATAACACAGGTCAATGGTCCAAGTAAGCCTTCCAAAACCTTCCTCGGCACAGATATCATCAAAGTTGTCGAGCAGTTGCTTCCGCTGTTCTGGTCTCAGCAGCATGGCCACGCAGGCCAGCCCACAGTCCCAGTTGTAGCGCTGGGTGTAGTGCTCCAGCTCATGCTCTACATAACCTGGAGAATAGTGCATGTTTATCAACTTTTCTGTCTTTGGTCAATATCAATATTGTTTATTTTCTCCCGTGTTTTGGATGTGATAAATGAAAAACAAAGTCTCTTTGAATTGTTTTAATCCGATAAATAAGTTCTAAGGAAATGCAAAAAGATAGCAAATAATTCAGTATGGATTTGTGTCAGGCATAATGAGGGTTTTAGTAGAAAAACATTGTTTTCTCATTTAGTAGGCTTATGGTAAAAAATAATAAATTTGATGATTTTTTTAATACATTGTATGATTGTGTATAGTCTCTATGAGTATACTGAAAGAATCTTAATAGATATGGTCATAATATTAAATGAATAAGCAATATACTTAGGTAAATCTTAGTACTTTTATTTGACCGCACTGGTGGATTATTTTATTTTCTCCCTTGTATTTAATTAAATCGTTGGAAACGGTCTCGATCGGGCACGTATACAATGTTGAAGCGTAATAATTGAGTTAACAGAACAGGTTACAAAGTTTAAAAGTTTATAAAAAACTACATACAGAGCCGTTTAAAATAGTATTTAACGGATACATACTATGCAATGCAATGATACAAAGCCATTTCTAATTTGCGTTACTTTAGAGGGCGTGGTAACTATCGGAAGTTAGTAAAACTATTTACTTGGTGCCAAATGTTTAGAAATAGTTTTAGTTTATTTACTTACCTTCGAAAGATGGAGAGCCCATCTTAGAAAATTTAGTTGGTAAGTTACACTGGGCTGTTTCAAACGCTACAACTACATTTCAAAAAAAAAAACCGTCTAATCGCGAGTAATAATTTTATAAAATTAAATGAGTCAACTTAGATTTCGGGTTTGTTTATCAGTCGACAACGTTCCGTTCCGTCTATTGTGGAATTTTACGGATGTAATGTAATCTAAATTTTCTGATGAATATAATGACGAACATAAGATAAATAAATAAGTAAATATAAGGCTATAAGGAAAGAGTTTTAAAGAATAAAAATAAAAGCCCTTTTGGTCCTAAGACTACACAAAGCTTAACAGGCTCATTGATATTATTCACAGCTGCGTTACGTTACATGCGTAGAAAGGAGCGTGAGAGTAAAACGTCATTTTGCGTCTCGATCAAGTTTTTTTTTGTGGAACTGTGCGATATAAATAAGCTGCAATACCTAAACGCTTCCTAGAGTAGGTAGGTCAGACGTCAAAGTGACAAGCTCAATTCCACAGCTGATTTCACGATCGCGCTGTATTCGAATAAGAATTAAACACGATGGCGCTCAGAAATACAGTTTTAAAACTATCGAAATTAGGACGATCGAATAGTAGGGTGCTGCGGCTACGTGCCATGTGCTCGCATACCGCTGGAAAGGAACAGGAACCGCCGAAAACCAAACAGACACATTTCGGTTTCGAGACTGTCGATGAGGAAGAGAAGTGGAAGAAAGGTTATTTTTACAATGAATGAAAAGGTTTATCTATTGTCCGGTAGCCTTGCTAGTTACATTTAGTATCTATAAAACTAGTAGTAGCCAGGTTTGCGTGTGTCTTAAAACAATCACGTGGTCTCCATTTACAAAGCTAGCTTAGTTTCATCTAGTAAGGGCACTTGCACCAAAATTTTAACACTGGGTTAAGTCACTACTCGAGTTGGTAAACGTCAGATTCATACAAAAACTGTCATTTTAAGTCTAGTTAGTATCTTAACCCAGTATACAATTTTTGGTGGAAGTGGTCCTTACAGAACTAAAGTATGTTATATGTCTTTCCAAATAAACTTATTTTCGTTAACAGTGCACGGTGTATTTGAGACAGTGGCCGAGAAGTACGACCTCATGAACGATGCGATGTCATTGGGGATCCACCGTCTGTGGAAGGACACATTTATGCAGCGCCTGGCTCCCACGCACGGGACTAAGCTGCTGGATGTAGCCGGCGGCACAGGTATGGCTACTCCTTCCTTTACCCTTTTGCTGGCATTAGGGAATGCAAAAACTGGTGTACGGATTTAAAACCGTTGAACTGGATTTTAGCTGGTTTTTTGCAAACTATTTGAAATTTAAGTATTAGACGGTTATTTATGTTTATATATTTATAATAGTACCGAAGTAATATTTTTAATATTTTTTTATTTATTTTATTTTATTTTAATCATTGTCATAACATGCATGTCTGTGATAAGACTGATAAGAATACTTATTGATATGTTACTATTTCTGTCTTGTTCACATGTTAATGAACTTGTGCTAGTTGAAGGTATTTTGGCACACCCTATTCTGTTTGCATCATTCGTTTTCATAGAGAATCCTATGTTTAAAAAAAGGGCTTAAGAACACTTAAGAGAGACACTTAAGAGTACTTTTTGAACTATTGTGTTAGTTAGAGTATTCTTCAGTAAGCCAATGCTTTACAGATTAACTTAAAAAAAAAACATGAAAGCTGCAAACTATCTTATCCAACTACACACTTATCTACAGCATGTGGGAACTTAACATCTGCAATATTGTAGGGTGATTGCATAAAGGATAAAGATAAAAGATATTTATTCAGTAAGTAGATCCAAGACATACCTAAATGATTAAGTATCTGTGTGACTAATATATAAAAGATGTTTAAACTTTAAATACGGAGCAGATTGCACGATAAAATCGTACAGAAAAAACCAACTTAATCACCAAAACAACCTTGACCCTTGCAACAGAGACGCCTAAAACGGCAGCACATTTGGGAGATCACATTGTGAGAAAAACATTCCCGTCAATGGATGGGAACACCTCACATGACTGCTCATGGTCATCTAAAGAGCAATCGCATGATAGAAGAGGAATAGGAAAGAAAAACTTTAAATACACTATTTGCAATATCAAGTTACCACTGCTGTTACAATGACATCCCAAGGGCGTTTGTAAAACGACTTAATACACAAAAACTGAAGGCAGTCTATGACATTATGTCCCTCACTGACATTTAAAATCTGGCATTTAAAATGTAAATTACTGCCAAGCAACAAAAACATGTTTAGCAAAAAATAAACAAGGTTTTGTATAATGGATGCCCTGAACTAACCGGTGTATTTCTGCAAAATAAAACATCGTCTAATACCTGCACGGATTTATAAAGCTATTCAATATTTAATTGCAAAGTCCTCAATTCGCGCTGGGCCCGCGCCAGAACTGAAGCCCCAGGCTCATTATCACAAAAGGCCTATGCATGCTTCTAGCAGTGGTTAGATTTCATTATCATTCAGCCGAAAGACGTCCACTACGGGACAGAGAGATCTCTTGAGATTTCCCGCACCCTTAGACCGCTTCCTCACTTGACGCCGGCGGTATGCGTGCAGTAAAACTTACTGTCGGCATAAACACTGCTCGTTGATTGGTAGACGCCACTAGTTGCTTAGCAACCCGTACCGATTCCGTGTTTTACTGCAAGTATACCGCCAAGTGAGGAAGCGGCCTTAGCCTCCTCGTTGCAGGTCTAATCACGCGTCTTCCCCTACGCTATCTGTTCTGTGAGCGATGTGCCCCGCCCACTGCCATCCTCTAATTTCTGATTTCATTACGCAGAAACATTCCGACCAAAACCCTCTCCTTTGAGTGACCTTGAGCATGTGTTTGGCAAATTTAATAAGGGTTTGGAGCGGGGTTAGAGCGTCAGTGACCTAGTAGCCCTAGGGGGCCGACTCGTGATCGTAAGGTACCGAGTTCGAATTTCGTGTACCAATGAGTTTTTCTAACTTTTTTCGTCACGATGTTCTTACGGTGAATGATAAACATCGTGAGGAAACCCAACCCCCCCAATTGAACAGCTGAGTTACACACTCAGCTGTTTATTGCACATAAGATCCTAAAGGGTTTAAGCGTATTCGTAAGGGCCCATCTGTAAGATAAGATAAGACGATGAACATTGTTATGAAGCCCACCTCTAGATACAAAATCACGCCTGTTTCCCAGAGGGGTAGGCAGAGACCACTTCTTCACCGACGTGCGTGCATTACTCGATGTATGAATGTGGAAGAAGCGCAAGAAATTTGTCAAGAAAGAAGTTGTCTCTGCCTACCCCTCTGGGAAACCTCTAGATACTGGCTGACTATTACCGACCGTTGCAGGGGACATCTCGTTCCGGTATATAAACTACCTGAAGAACCTCGGGCCGGCGCCTGAGGGCAAGCGCAGTAGCGTGACGGTGTGCGACATCAACCAGTCCATGCTGGACGTGGGGAAAGCCAGGGCGCAGAGGTATGCTTGCTTCCGTTTGCCTTGATATGAAGTTAAAGATTTAAGGTGAACTAATAATGACATTTCATAAAGTGTATTATTTCACCTAACCTAAAGCCATTTTCTTGTCAAGTCTTGGTATTTTAGGAAGTCTTGAGCGTTGTTCTCGTATGTCAGGCGAGGTTAGTCCTCAGACTGTCGGAAAAGTTAAACCTCCGCCGGGAAAGGCTTGTCAATTAAATAAACATTGTACTTCTGTTTATCATACCATTATGAGAAGGATAAAGGTCAAAGGACAATGGTTAGGGCTATGTTATGTTGACGGCGTATTTAGCATAGTTGGTAGTGCTAGAAGCTATAAGCTCGCGGTCTCGGGTTCGACTCCCAGTGCCCTGGCCAAATATTTGATTATTTATTTATTTATGATGAGTGTCGTATTTGTTCCTATTTATTTAAATATGTTTACCGTTGTCTAGTACCCATAGTACGGTCACAAGCGTTAATTTGGGACCCATTTCAAGAAAAATATGCTTGAAGTCGTCAATGTCATTAGAGGTGTCAAGTCATTTGTCACTTTTAGGAAACTCTACGTTATTTATTTTGTGGAATGTTAGATTGACTTTGGACCTAAGTTGGGTACCAAATTAAATCTCGTGACTGTAAAAGCCTAGAGCCTAGAGCTTAATCTGAGACTAGTTCAATTTGTGTGAGATGGGCCCCTGATATTTAAGTAGGTAGGTACTTTGATTATTATTTACACTCGAAGTTTTACAGCGAGACATGATGAGGTTGTCACAATGTTTAGATATTATTCTTAGTGAATTACCGACTGAAGAAGTTTTTAAGGATTATTGAAACGAAATGTTTACTATTTTTTTTTCCTATCTCTATTTATCAAACCCTAATAAGAAGTCTCGCGGCAGACAAGGCTACACGCCCGAGGCGTGCGGGGTGGACATCTCGTGGGTGTGCGGCGACGCGGAGGCGCTGGCGGCCGCCAGCGAGAGCTGCACCGCCTACACCATCGCGTTCGGCGTCCGGAACTGCACGCACATCGACAAGGTGTGCTTATCAAATATAATCGAAATAAGGTAATAAAACTGTGAAGTCGATATCGGTGCAGAATTCAATGCGTTCCAGGAGTCGCCGTATTTATTTTTTGAACGCCTTACGTCTAATACAAAATGTGTCACACTCACATGCAAATTACGACTTCTTGATACGAAAACGTCTCTATAAATCGAACTTGTGACGGCTGTAGCCGTCGTGTCGTCAGTGTAACATCATTCAGTTGACGGCCGGCGTTCAAAAGGAGAAACTAAATCTCCTTGATTGTGTAAGTACTTTCTATAGCACACAGGGTCTCACGAGGATAACCAAAAACACGTACGACTAGAAATGGTGGTACGCAGAACTAACGCGTTTGGGGAACTATACCAATGATGACATACATGAACGAAAACAAACTTAAGTGGGGAAAAATATAACAAAGATTTATTTCTAGCTCTTTCTAACAAAACAGAATTTAACATAAAATTTCACGTTAGAATTCACATCGCATCACTTTGTCTAATTGGTTGTATTATCCGTATTTTGCGGCCGATTTTAATTTTAATTTCACTTTAAGTGATCTTTTTTACCGTATTTTCATATTTACTATAGCGATTTAAAAAAAACCCATGCATATTGCATTACCGCCGACCGCTTTACGGTGATTTTTGATGCTTGGTGTGCGGGTAGGTCCTGGAGGAGGCGTACCGCGTGCTGACGCCGGGCGGCCGCTTCCTGTGCCTCGAGTTCAGCCACCTGCCCAACGAGACCATGCAGTGGTAACGATGTTGAACCTACTATTTTGATAGGTTTATCTCTAACATTACATTTTCGGCACAACTCACAAGGCCAGTTTTATAGGTTTTACTATCATTTAACTTAAGATCAATTTTCTTGTCAGTGAAGTATTGGCTACTATTATGTACCTATTCTAAATTTCAGCCCATAAGTAGTTCTAAATTCACTTAAAACATACAAACAGACACATCAAATTGTAAAGTAGAATAAATGTAAAATATAACCATTAAATTGTCAATGAGGTCAAAACTATAGTATATTTCGGTAATTAGCAGATCTGACTTGTATTACACGGATTACACCTGTAATTGAATGACCTCAATTGTTCGCTGGTCGCAGGGCGTACGACCAGTACTCGTTCCAGGTGATCCCGGTGCTGGGCCAGCTGATTGCCGGCCAGTGGCGCCCCTACAAGTATCTCGTCGAGAGCATCCGCCAGTTCCCCAACCAGGTGCGTATCGCCAATTTTTCAAACTAGTTTATTAGGTACCACCACTCAACTTCTCAACTCAACAAGTTGAGGTCAAGTTGTCTTCTGATCTTCAATTCCTTCCATTTGGTTGTCCAAGTGACGACTAGCGATGGGCGAGTTGAGATCTAACTTCCGTTACACAAAGGAAAAACAATGGAAGAAAGTTAACGTTGTCTCAATTAAGTCCTTAACTATGTACCTACAATATTTTTGCAATTCATCCTTATCCGAGTTGGAATAAATTCGACTCGTAACATCGCTAGTGACGACTACGGTTTACCATTGAATTGCCGACAGACTTTTAATCGAATATTATTTCAAAGACAACGTTTAAAGTATTTTCATTTCATCGACAAGTCATTGCGTCGAGGACTCGATACTAGGTAATTTGAACCGAGGTATTTTAATTAGTAGTTGACTTATTTCAATAAAATTCATGTCATGACTAATCATTTCGGGTTTTTTTAAATGTTTTTTTTTTACTTGTAATAATATTTATTCCGCATAAAATTATTTCAATTGGTAATAATATTTTGCTATCAAAACTAAACGCAATCACTCACTCTGCGCGATTATAGCTATGTGGGTAGTTTCAGATATGAAATTGTTTATCTGGACGAATGGTTGGTTTAATTACTTGTGTATATTATTGTATTGTGAAAAATGAGTGACACAGAGGAGACAATTGTGTGCGAAGTATTTAAATCAAATAGAGGAGCATTAAAACTGTATGTAGACGGTTTCACGTATAACAGGAATAGGTCCCGAAATGATATTTTTTACTGGTGCTGTGAAATGTATCATAACAACATTTATAAGTGCAATGCATCTGTAAATACCATTGTTAATGAGAATGGCAAACATATTATAACAAAAGAAGTGCCAAATCACAACCATGGACCTGATCCATTGCGAAAAGACATAGCGGTGTTTAGAGAAAAACTCAAGCAAAGTTCATGCAATTCAGGCTTAAAAGTATGCAATATACTACAAAATGCGAAATCAAATACTGATGAAACTGTTTTAGAACAATTACCATCTACCTCAGCCCTTAAACAAGTAATATATCGGCAAAAAGCTAAAAATGTTACACGTGCAGTCGAACCTACAGATATTAATTTTGAATTAAATGTTGAAGAAACTCAGTTAAGAGGTAACAATTTTGTTATTAAAGACAAAATGTTCGATAGTAAAAAAAGAATATTAATACTGTCTACACTTGAGTTAATGAAAACATTGAGTACATGTCATTATTGGCTACTGGATGGCACGTTTGCGGTATCACCGGCAATTTTTACTCAGTTATACACCATACATGGTAACGTGTTTATTGAAAATAAGAAAACTTTTCCATTGGTCCATTGCTTATGCACACACAAAGACAAGAGAACATACGATGTTATGATTGAGCTGATTTTGGAATATGGTTCTGAAAATGGCATAGAAATAAATCCGAAAATATGCATTCTTGATTTTGAAAAAGCGGCAATTTTAAGTTTGCGCTCTAATTTTGAAAATATAATTTTACAAGGCTGCCATTTCCATTTTGGGCAAATTATAAATAGGTTGGTAACAAACATTTCACTTACTTACTAATCCTAATTTATTATAATATTATAATTTATTAACAGTAATGTTTCATGCTTTTCTGTCAACAGTTCGTTTTCTTGGGGGTCGCAGTTCTAACCTAACCTAACCCACTTCTGTCAACACTTCGTTTTCTTGGGGGTCGCAGTTCTAACCTAACCTAACCCACTTCTGTCAACAGTTCGTTTTCTTGGGGGTCGCAGTTCTAACCTAACCTAACCCACTTCTGTCAACACTTCGTTTTCTTGGGGGTCGCAGTTCTAACCTAACCTAACCCACTTCTGTCAACAGTTCGTTTTCTTGGGGGTCGCAGTTCTAACCTAACCTAACCCACTTCTGTCAACAGTTCGTTTTCTTGGGGGTCGCAGTTCTAACCTAACCTAACCCACTTCTGTCAACAGTTCGTTTTCTTGGAGGTCGCAGTTCTAACCTAACGTACTTTGAAAGCTTCGTAGTTATATTTCTTGATATAACTAGTTATGCAATAATAATTATAATCATTTATTTTTCAGAAGAATTCAAAAGTTTGGCCTTGCAACAAAATATGCTAAAGATGCAAAATTCAACCTCGAAGTAAAATGTCTAGTAGCGTTGAGTTTTTTGAAGGACACTGAAATACCTAATTATTTTCATAAATTTCTTGATAGCTTGCAAGATGAGGATACTAAGAAAATAGCTGGTTGGTTCGAAGAAAATTATATTTTTGGAACTGGAACAAGTCAGCCTAAATATTCACCTGAATTTTGGAGTTGTCATTTAATTAACACGATGAACATACCAAGGACCCAAAATTCAGCCGAGGCCTGGCATCATAAAATAAATACATTGATAGATAAACACCATCCTGGCACATATGCTCTTATTAAGGAACTCATCAAAGAAACTATATCCAACTTAGCCGATATTGAGAAAATTCTGTGTGGAGAACCACCGCAAAGCAAAAAAAGAAGATTATATTGACAAAGATGCTCGAATAGATACCATTTTACGACATCAAGCAGAGTATTCAGAGGTGAAGTTGCTAAAATGCATAGCAAAAAATTTAAAAGTTTAAGTCTTATATCTCTGCAAGCAGAGTCTTGTTGATTTTTGTTTTTTTTTTTTATTCTTAGTAATAATATCGATTATTACACACATTTACATTTATAATAATATAGATCATTATAAATGTCTAGCGGCAATTTAATGGTAAGCCGTAATAAATAATTTACACCAAATATTTTTAGTTTTATTATACATATTTGTTTGTCACACTACATCATTTGAAAAATGTATAAATGTGCAATAGGGCATATAAAATTGTATTAAAGTTATACGTAGAAGAAATGTATTGCAATGTTTTGTAGTTGTACCAATTAAGATAATTTGAAAAAAATCAGCGATTAAATAGTATTCGTTGATTAGTATTTCCACGTAGTAAGATAAATTTAAATAAATAGTAGTTGAAATAAAATAACGCCAAACAATATTACTAGTACTAAAGTTTCGATGAATCGTTGTCGATGAAAAGGTTGTCGGCAAAACAAGGGTACACCGGTTTTAAAAGATATTTTATTTGAAAAAAAAAAACCCTTACATTTGCCGAATCCCGCTGCAATCCCGACAAGTTCTATCATGTCAGGACAAGTCGTGACGTATTGCAACATTTGCAGCCCTAGTCGCGTAAAGTGTACTCTACTGTTCAGACTGTATAACAATTTGAACGCTGAAGGATCCCCTTTTTCTTTCCAGGAGAAGTTCAAGGGCATGATCGAGGACGCGGGCTTCCGGCAGGTCAGCTACGAGAACCTCACGTGCGGCATCTGCGCCATCCACTCCGGGTTCAAGATCTAGTCGCTGGAGACGGTTCAGCAGAGAACAAGTCGCGGCAATGTCGGAGCAGTTCCTCATGGACCAACTGCGTGCTAGTGCTGACCAGTCGCCATATATTACATCCATTTAAATCACACCTGTTTCGCAGAGGGGTGGGCAGAGACCACTTCTTTCCATATATTAATAATATATTATCAAACATTATGTGGTCATCCGATAAGGGGTTAAGATTCCGTGAGATATTTTCGAGTGTAATGTTATGTTTTCGCTTCGGAGCAAAATGTAACCGATGGAAAAATCTACAATACGCATATTGTAGGTACAAATAAGAAATTGCACAATACTCGCAAAATACGCAATATTATGTAAATAGTTGTAAACGCAAAATGTACAAAAAAAAGGAATACTGTTCGTTCCGCGTGTTTCACAATATGCGTATTGTAGATTTTACCATTTATTACATTTTGCGTTTCGTGCATTTTGCTCCAAAGCATATGTATTTTTTAATGATGAATGTACTTACAAGACTAGTGTTTTAGGGATTACAAATGGGTTTGGGCTATAATTTGTACATACTACATACAGTATTCAGAGGGTCTATTGCCTAACGCACTCGCAATAGCAATCTTTTTCAGTTTGAAAATCGGTGACTTGTCTGCATACAACATGAAAACAATTTTTCCGCTTTGAAATTGATTGGGATTGAGAGTGCGTTAGATAATTGACCCTTTTGAACGCCACAGACGGCTCTGACCGTCAACTGAAAGTTATGCAACAGCAGCTACAGCTGTCATAAGTTAAAGATTAACTCCCTTACTTATAAAAGTGGAATAAGCTTTCATTATGTATGCAGACTCTCCTTCGGACTGTCAAAATGAAAACAAGTGCGTTAGGCAATAAGGATGCTGTTGTTCTGGAGGTGGTCTCGTCTCAGTGTGCCAGCAAGTCTGTCAAGTTTGTTGTAGCTCATCTTCTATGACGCAATCGTAAATAGTGATATAGGGTACACTCGGCCAAGAAAATGGTCTACAAGTTTTGACAGGAGTTTCTGCGAGATCTAATTATCGCTAAGGTTGACACTTGTCACCGTCCTATTATTGCAAGTTAAAATCGAACTTGTTGTATCATGACGTGCAAATCAACTTCAACCGTTTTCGCAGACTGTATTAAAAAGTCAACAACTTGTGGAAAACAGTCCCAGCCAAACTCTTCCTGCATTGATCTACACCGACATTGCAAGAATGGTATGCTTATCAACATAGGAAGAGTTAATATGCTAGAAGTATGCAGGGTAGCTTATATAATTTAGTGTATATGTAGATTTGTTAATAATAAAACCATGGATTTTATATAAGGAATTTATTGAGTCCATCAAACTGTGTCGGTACTTGGAATGCAGATCCAACCTTAATTACATTTTCACATTAAAAACTATGATATCTGTCTTGACACTGACACATCCTCATACAATTTGTGATACTATACACGTCAAAGAAATGCCTTCACCTAACGTGAAAGTGGTCTAACATACTCTCTCTCATACAATTATTTCATTTCGGTAAAACACGTCAATACAAAATTTGAGTCCGATCACACTGGCCGTTTTAAGCCGGAAGCATGCTACAGTTAGGGTACGGGAACATGAGCAACCAACTCAACGTCCCCGCCCTTACAGAAATAAAGACATCGAGAAGCAAGGTGTGAGTTAGGAGCCAAACTGGCAGCCGGTCGCCGAGTCTGCGCCACGCCCGGTGCGTCTACACTCGCCAAACGAGGGTGCAAATACAGGGCCTCGACACGCTGCGTTCTACGAAGGCTACCGACTGTGGAGACCCTGTCAAGATGGATTCAATTCACATACTCGCCTGAACGGCAGTAACGAAAGTATACATTTACTTAGAATTTGGTAGCCGTTATCATTTTATAGAACGCATCATGTCTAGGTCCAAGATTTACAATGAGATGTTTAAATTTATCAATTATTTATTTGGAAGTGTTAAGTATATAAATGTGGGACAACATTATTCCATAATAATCAGAACTGATCACTTCTACAGTAGAAGGTAAGATTAAAGTGGTCCGGGGGTCCGTTTCACGAACGCTTGTAATAAAAGTTTGTGTAACAAGCTGAAATCTCTTTTCAACAATATGCATTGAAAAGAGACTTCCACTTGTAATACAAGTTCTAAGCTTTCGTGAAACGGGCCCCTGTTCCTCAGAATTCAAGCTACCCAATTTAGCAAGTGTAGAATATTCGCACCACGTTACTGTTTGTTGGCAAGTGAACGTAAACGGTATACGATTTCCGACAGGACTATTGTTAGCTGGCCATCGACCCTCCGTATATACACGAGTCCCGCCGGGCCTCGTGCAGCGCGGGCGCCCGTCGAGCACGAGTCGCCTGGGCGGCATCACTCCAATATTACACCAATTAAAAACAATTTCAATAAATTTACAACCGAGCCAAGCTCACTATGTGGAATGCGTTTAGATTTCTAATTATTATACATATCGCTAGTGTTCATGGAGTTCCGCCGATAAAAATCAAACTTAATTTACCTCGATGGAGGCAAAATGATATTAAGGATTTTTCAAACATAATTGAATAATGGATTTGAATGTCCGATACTGTATTCGAACTCCGGTTCCGAGCGAGGCGTGAGCAGAGTCGGCGCGCGGCCCGTCCGAGCGTGCACTCGACAATAAGTTATTTGCAATAATTTCAAAATCATACCCAAAGATCCGTGATCCTGGCATCCAGCGGAATCCAGTCCAATCCGAATCGATCCGTCCGTGAAGCACAATCCGAAAAGTTAACAACACGGACGCGCGAGAGGCGCGGCCGGAGCGGAGATCCGATCCTTCGGTACGATCCAAAAATCCATCCCGGGTCCTACCGCGAGCTCCTCGGCTCTACCGCCCTACCCTCCCCCCAGTCCCGCGGCACATCCAGCCCAATCCAATCCACAGAGGATGAAACAAAAGAAAATACTTTTAGTTATACATACAGCGAAGGTCGTCGCGCCGTCGCGCGCGATACGTTCTGACCCGACTCGCCTCGTTACGACTAATCACGGATATCACAAAGTATAAAATGAGAGTGCGGAGTGCAAGCAGGCATCATGCAGGCCCGGTCAGAAGGCATCTCGCCGCAGGTTACAGCTAACTAACTACGCCGCCGCCGCGCCGCCGCCGCCGCCGCTGCCGACCGTCAGGCGCCGGAGCCCGCCGCCGCACCACTTGTCGCAGACTCCACTAACTGACATTATATTACTTTACAAACGTCTTGTCTGAGAAGCTCATGGCCCCGGTGCCATATTATTTTATGCTCAACGACAATCTAGACTCAATTTTATATATAACATTAAAAACTTCAAACTTCAACATATTAACTTGATTTTTGAGGTCAAGAGTGTAGGACCGGTTGATACAGTACGGTTTTGACACTGTTTGAAGAGCAAATGTGAAAATTCACGGAGAAAATGTTGGCTAAAGTTTGTTTACTCTGCGACAAGTTCTGATGACGGCGACTTTAGTAAAAAAAATAGAACACTAATTGAAGTGGAATTTACTAAAACATTCAAACTAAAATTATCAAGAAAATTATTAAAATAATTGAACAATGATATAAAAAAAAATTTAAGACATGCATACATATTAAAACGGAACGTCAACGCCATACCTGGGTCAATGTAGTTTTTTTTTTTAATAACTTTATTGCAGACTGTGCTAGCTTTGATACCTAACCAGCTCTTAAAAAAAAAAGAGTTAATCCAATCCATACAAGAAGAACCCATCATTTTCCATTTTGGAGCTCCATATGGACTTCCATTCTCACTCATACCAGTTCAGTGGTAATTGATTTCAAAGATTTTATTAAATTATTAGTTATTAACAAGTAAAGCTAATAAAAGTATCTTAAAAAAGACATTATTGTTCATTTAATTAAATAATTGAACGTCGTCGCTAGGTTTGTATCAAAGTAGTATTTATAAGCAAACAAACAACTGTTATACATATTTGACCATGAGTTGTCACTGGGCTCATCCTAGATTGACCCAACTATAGGATTTTTTTACTTTATAATAAGTCATACCTGTGTATCATCAGACATCCTTTACAGCTAGTTTCTTAAAAATACAAGCTAATATAGCTCAGATGGGCAAGGGTAACGGACAATTCTCTAAATTTATTATGCACATGGGTAATATAAATTATTTGGACCAAACTCCTGGTAATAGTTTCTAATTTCCAACAAATGTGTAGCTCGATTTCTAACGGTAAATTCAAATGCCAATTTCAAAGTTATTACATGAACTATCTGTGCCTGCGAGAGAACCGCCACACTAATTCAGACCTGAATACTTTGACCAGCACATTATCTTGAAACTATACTACTTGTATGTAAAAGAGTCACTTCCCTTCTTGTTTATGCTGGACGCCGGCAGACTAACATGTTCAGCTTTTTCTATGACTAAGATCTTAAAGTCCTACAGCCAGATGCGGAAGCGGATAACGGAAAAAAGTGGCCACCTCTTCCCGTTAAGCTGACTACTCTCAAAGGGTAATTGTTATTAAAGTTTGTTACATTTACATATCCCATAAATTGTGTTTTTACTTGCACTACAAAAACGTATCGTCTGATTCCAAGAAAATTCTTTAGCTAATTAGAAAACACAATAATAGTAATGAGGGCGCCACTGGACGCTCGGCGCTTGCTCGGCGCAGTTTTAAATAGTAATTAAAATCAGGTAGGGGTCTGTACTGTATCTTAGCACTCGATGTCCTAGTGGCATGTACAATTTAGTTTTAAATCTAGATTTAAGTCAAGTAAATCTGTAGTTAAGCAAAAGAAGATTGATCGTTTTGCAAGTGGTCTTAATCTCGAGTCGACATGAGTTAGTGCGAGGGTTCTCGGGTAGTCGTTGTTCGTTAGGCTAGGGTGTGTGTGTACGGACCTGCTCAGTAGTTGTGGCTGCGCGAGCGCGAGCGCGGCGACCGGGAGCGCGAGTAGCTGCGGCGCACGGGCGAGTAGGTGGGCGAGCCGCGCCGCCGGGGAGAGTACGACCGCGACCTGCGCAGGGGGACAGGTCAAAATAACTGCGCAACGGTGGCGGCAGTGGTAACTTCTATTTTTTTTTATTAATTATTACTTTCTGTTGATAGTAATACAGCAAATAGGGTTATATTTTGAGTAATTTTATGCTCAAGATGCGTTAGAAATATCAGTTTCCTATTATTCAGTGGTTACTTTGACACGTACGATCGACGTCAGTCATGTTTAAATTTTTTCATCTTATTTCAATGTAAAAAAATGTAAACAAAATTATCTTTGAAATCGACTGTACATAAAAAAAGGTTTTTGC